>APFE030965774.1:174200-188079 GCA_000404065.3 Pinus taeda | reverse complement strand
ATTTTCTTCAATATTTGATAGCTGATCATCAATCTCTGCTGCTGACTTGAAGTACTGTGATCTATCACCTGAATGGGTTGCCATCAAGGACAACACTTTAGCCATAATGCCAACAAATATTTCATATGGTTGAATTCAAACCAATGTCTACTCCTTTGGAACAGAATGCCAAGTTTTACAGTGATGGTGGATCTAAAGAAGTGAATGGAACTTTGTATCGTCAATTGGTGGGAAGTTTGAACTACCTCACCACTACCAGGACATATATAACATATTTTGTGAGCATCCTTAGTCAATTTATGTCTAAGCCTTGTGAAATCTTAGCCATAAAATTGAAACACTAGAAAATTCACCTTGAAACTTCCATTAGCTAGTAATCTTCTTATTTCGAACCTTCACCTTTTCAAATTGTAATTTATTGGTTAACTTGTCAAGATTGGGTATTATGTGTGGTTAAGGATTGATCCTTAAAAGTGGCTAGTTCCTCAGTAGTGATTTCATCTATCATTCTATGGGTTTCGACCATACATGCCTTAACCCAATCAAGCATTAAAATACTGTCAACTTCCATGTCATTGGTCCTTCTGCATTCTGAGACCCTTTCTTGCTAGAACTCTTACTCTTAGATGAGCTAGTAAAATAAAGTCACTCCGGGAGGTGGCTCCTCTCCATATGCTTAACCAGAACACCTTTCATTACTCTCCTTTAATTTGGATAATGTAACTTCACATATGAACATATGAGTAACTCGAGAGAACTTGTGGAGTTGAAGTTGGTTGAGACATCATAAACTATTTACCTCTTTGATTTGTTTTCCCTCTTGTGTTGGTGTTGGTTTCCGTGATCACTTGTTTATCATAGGTGGATACTTCCTTTTATTTATTCGATAGTGTGACTTTCTTTTCTTTCTTCAAATTTTTTTGTAAATAAGTTTTCATATTTGACTACAACTAGATACTTTAAGAATATCCCTTCAAGGTTAAATCCCTTGATGGGTTTTTCTTTAATTAAATTTAAAGAATAAAATATTCAGAGAATTTTGTTAGAAAGTAGAGTTTCCAATGGTGAAAGGTAAGGAGATGAATTTATTTTTATTTTTTCTTTCAAACATAATTAACCATGGGTGGTATTGTCAGTATATGTCGACACAAAATATCTATCGAGCATGAAATTAGGTGGTAAGGAAGGTTTTGTCTTGAAATCCATGAATTCTAACCATAGTGTAGTCTTCCCTTTCGTCGTGTATTTCATTTTTTAACAGAAAATTCTATGCTTTAGAAGAAATCCTGTGGGGCTCTCACCTAGGCAACATATAATTCACTTCTCTAACAAATAAATCTTAAATTTGACTTAGTGTGTTGGAAAATCGCAGGGATTGGGAAGTTAGTGTGTTGGAAAATATGAGTGCTAAAACAAATTCACAAATGATAGGATATGTTTTTATTTGATTAAATCACCTTAATGGTAGCCAAAAAATGGAGAAGATTTTCATCAAGGGCCACAATCTCTATATGAGCTAGTTGATGACTAAAGATCACTAGTTTTATAATTGTATCGTATTAATAAAACATAAGGATGATATATGTTTTGTTTGTGGGTTTTTTTGTAATTGGTTTGTGGGATTAGGCCAATGCAACTCGTTCAATTCATAGGTGTTTATCCTCTAAAGTGCTCGTTGGAAATAGGCCTCATATGGGGTCAAATATTTGATGGGTACTCAAATATTTCTGTTAATTTGATATAAAATATAATTATGTATATACAAATACAATCACAATGACCAATGTTATGTATTCAGATGGAGAAGTTGGAATATTCATTGGTAATCAATAAGCTTTAGAGTACTTTTAGGCTCTTATATGTAGAAATAATAAGTGAAAATATCATTTTAAATTCAGTGCTTTGGTATGAATTTATAAATTTATATGATATAGCTGATCAATGCAATGGTATTTACTGGATTATCTAGGAAAGGATATGAATATGTGAATATAGGTAATAAATAATAATCGAGGTCCTATTGTGCTACCTCACATTGTAAAAAACATAGATATATATACTAAAAAATAATCTAATATAGTAGGTAGTTCTATATTGTTAACCTCCTAGTTTTGTTAATTGATATTCTCAGGTATCACATTAAACTCAACAAAACATAGATATTAAATTCTACCATTTCTTCACTCGTTTTAGACTTAGTTCTTTAGTTGGAGACAAGAGAGTTGATGAGCTAAGACAGGAACTTATGCATTATCAGGGTAATATGGTTGCTAATGCCTCTACATTTCCTTTAGGCATGAAGGCTCAAACAAACTATGTACACTAAAGGGACTCAAAATTGGCATATGTTTTGATGTTTGGTGAGTGTACATGAATGCTAGTCGCTCGATCAAAACCATTATTTACTATACAAAAGTTTTGATTTTTTGTTTAGAGTATTGGCCAAATCCAATACATGCACTAATACCATGCTAACTTCCCTTGGACATAAGGAACAAGCTCAAACATTTTCTTCATGGGTAGCTTGCTCTTAATACATTTTCTCATTTTCCTCATAGATTTTTGCTGAATCATGACACTATTGTACTATTGGTTGACTATTTGCTAAATGAATGTTTAGGGGATATAATTGCTATAATGGTGGCATAAATCATCTTGAGAGTTACATACTATTTGTGTTATATTTGGTCAAACAATTTTTTCATGCATATATTTGGGCCTCTATATTGAACTTGTAAGGAAACTATACAGGTACACAAAAATAAGTTAGCAAGACAGGCTGTCCTATATTCTATGCAATATGTTAATGGAAATATACATTTGTAAACAATAATATCTGTATTTAATGAAGAACAAGGTTTTGTATACATTTCATATAGTATAAGATGCTCATGTTTTGACTATGCAGGGGTGAACAAAATCTTGAAACATGGGCACCCAAGATTGCAAACAGTTGGAGAACTAGAGGAGACATTACAGACAAATGGGAAAGGTAATAAACTGCATAGGTTCATGATCAAAGTTTCAAGAGTGCTTTAACTGTAAAACTTGTTTTATCCAACATCACATTTGTTGCCGAGCAGAATGACCATAATGGTTTAGTGACATTAGGTCGTATGATATGGAAGTGATAATTTGCAAAGTTGTATTTTTATGGAAAACGGTCGGACTTCTCACCTCGCATTGTCTGTCTTTTTCTACGGAATACTTAAGATGTTAAGTTTATCATTCTCCACAAAATCCCACCTCGAATATGTCTGTCTTTTTCTAGGGAATACTTAGTAGTACGTTAATTTTATCGTTCTACATAGAAATCCGTCTTCACAGCTCGTGTGGGCCTTGTCTTTTTCTACGATATAGTGTAATACATCAATGACTACAAAGTCTCCCAATGTGTTAAATCATAGACGGATTTGAGATATGGTTCTTTCCTTAGCACCAATGAGTTCTACGACCCTCCTACACTGCGCAGGAGGAAAATTTTAGGCATTAATGTATTTGATGGCTTTCATGGAATCCATGATCCATCCTTGAAGAGGAGAGACAAAATCATTCATATTGGGAGGGAGGATCATGCTAGAGTTTGAGCTTTGGAACCTGTAAGCTCCCTCCTCGAATTCCTAAGCACTAAATCTATAAATCAACAATTCAAGAAATCAAAAAGCCAAGTTAGATTACATTCTGTAAACTTCGCGTGAACCATCTCCAAAATACAAAAACTAGAAAGTAAGAAATCACTACATCTGGTTTCACTAGAAAGTAAGAAATCACTACATCTAGAAACCAGAAAAGAAGGAAATCAATAATCCAAGCTAGATTGCATTCTGTGAACTTAGGGAGAACCATTTACGAAATGAAAATCAAGAAACCAAAAAATAAGAAATCAAGAATCCATACTAGATTATAGTGTGTGAACTTCGAGGGAGACATCTCCTTGATGGCCAGTGGCTTATGGGGTTATATGCCAAGTGTTGTCACTCAATTGAAACTGTAAAACTTGATGGAAGCATATGATTATTCAACTAGAGTGTTTAATCTTTTAACAATGGATTTGACGATGTAGAGTGGAAACTAGGGGATTTATTCCCAAAATAGTGCCTTATTATGTAATTAAGATCCATTTTATCATATAAATTAAGATACTAAATTTGTAACCATATTAAAATTTCATTAATAAACACATAAAAAATTAATAATTACAATATAACAAATTTTTTAACAGTGGAAATTCAACCCCACTTTATAATAGATATTATTAACTTGTAAAAAGATATGTTGTAACGTTTTGTTATGTTGTGTTATCTAAATATATTGACTTTGTCAAATTACATAAAAATAAAAATACAAATGAAAAAAATTAAATAAAATTATTAATTTAATATTATTACTAGCTATGATCATCTTAACAACGGATCTACCAGGCTTCAGAGGATAAATTCTTCACTTAAAAGAGATTATCTCAAGTATATTATCCCTCTATACCCTTTAAATGGATCAAGCTTCATTTCTTATAAATTATAATTATAAATTATAAATAATTACTAATTTATGTTATTTATTTTTTTTTAGTTTATATGTTTTGAACAAGTCAAAATGTATATTGTTTTAGTATATAATTTGAACAAGTCACAATGATAGGTACATTACACTTACTCCCCAAATTTTTTCTTTAATTAATATAAAAAATGTTATAAAATATAATAAAATTTATATTTAAAATTAGTTGTGATTTATGGGCATATGGTATTGATGATAAGCCATGGCATTGTAACCAAACATATTTATAAGTTAAAAATTTCCATGGTAAATGGGGTGAATATCTACGATAAAATAAAATATTTTGATTTTGAAATGAGTTATGGTTTTCGGGCATCTAATATTATAACAAAGCCTATTTATAAGTTAATAATATCCATAGTAAAATGGGGTGAATATCCATAATTATGAATCTTGTTATATTTTAAGTATTAATTTTTATGTGCGTACTAATTAAATTTAAATATTATTATGGAATCGCTATTTTACACCACTACATCTCCACATACATTTTTGTTTTTACATTAAATTTTAAAAATGTTTATAAAATAAAATTAAAAATAAAATATTTAGAAAATGTTGACATTCAATATTTCTTACATTACATCTAACACCTACATATCTCCCTCATATTGATTTGTAGAGCACCTAAAACATTTTTACTCAGTAAAATTACACAATAATAATAATAATAATAATTATAAATAATTAAACCATCCTAAATCCATTATAATCTGTCAAGCTTCGAGAGGAATTAAATCTCTCGTGGTGCAAACCTATTCTCAAGTTTTGCACTCAAAAAGAGGTTTGCAGCTTGAGAGATTTGATCCTTCTCGATGCTTGATAGATCTAGAGTTAAGAATGGATCTAGACTCATATTGAGCACAAAAGAAACTATACATCTCCCTCATACTAAATTCTAGAAAGAACTTTTTGATATAATATATATTACATATGGGGAATATACATGTTTACTAAAGCTATTATACAGATATACTTATTATGAGCATCATATGCCATAAGTTATGAGTTCAACATGTTAGACGTCTCAAATTATGAGTTCAACATGTCACATCTAGGAATTGAACCCTACTCTCATAGGGAGGATAACAACATTAAATACATCCACTTAGACATTGCTTTATATATAAAATTTTGACATTGAAATATTTCATTTAAGAACCATTTTGAAATATATTTTCATGTTCAACATCTAATAAATTCCATGTCTCCCTCATGCTAAATAAGAGAACACTGAGGGGTGTCAGGAGGGCGAGGGATATTACTAAATCTCGAAGGAAGCATAGAGGATAATTTTTTTTAGGGCCTTGGAAAAAAATCCAACAACTAGGTCGAAATGTATGGGCTCTTCCTCGGAGTAACTTTGGCTCAAAGGCATGGCATCAAAGGAATTGCCATTATTGGTGATTCGTTTCTTGTATTTCAATATCTAAGAATAAGTACTCCACCACAAGAAAATATATTAATCCTTTTATAACACCATATTAGAAACATTCCCCAATCCTTCTCCAATTCTACCTTTTATCATATCCTCAAAAACCTAAACATATAAGCAAACCAACAAGCCAGCAAGACTTTCCCTCTCGATGAAGATTAGTCAGATATCAATGGAATTCAAAGATATGTGCCAATCCTGTAAATATTCAATGTTTCCCTTCTTGGTGCCTCCCCTCTTTTTCCTTCCTCCTCACCCTGAATCTCCCCTTCATTATAAATGTTGACATTTTTTTATTGATCACTCTAATATCCTCATTATCCTTCTCATGTTTGTTGGGTGCACATGTTGTCAAGCAAACATTGTGTGGGATGATAGCTTGTCTCATGAAAGTGTGCCTAATTTAATTTACCATGAGTGATTCATTCTCGATCTCATGGCATGCTCTTATTCTTCCCCCTTGTTCCATCAATGATAATTCTTTTTCTTTGAAGTACTGAAGAAGTTAATTTTGATATGAAATCTGGCATGTGACTTTCATGGTGTGAAAGGGATAAATATAGATATGAGCGCATCGTGACATTTATGCCTAGTCAGTGGGTTAGGGTTAACAATATGAATTTACAGGGGATTTTGAGGTGGGTTATCTCTATTATAATTGTGGCATCCAAACATTGGTGTAGTCGAAATATCTATAATGAGCTTTGGATACACTATGGGCATCCTTGTTTGAAGAGGACCACTAGTGGATGCAGTGTCACTGCAGTTGGGTGATATGGCGCATTGCTCCTTCGGGGTTTGAGATGAGCGATGCAATTTATGATATTATTTGCGTTGTAAGAGCTCATATTTATATTGGAATTTAATATGTTCCATGTTCTAGTTCCTTTAATATACATGTCTCTCATGTGTACGCCTACTCCCTCCCATCTGGTGTTGACCCTTTGCTTCACCCTATCAATATATTTCATACAATCTAGATGTCCTGTTGGAACCTTCTAAATTATGAGCAGACACTTGGTTTTCTCTAGATCTCCTCCGCTGCCCCCCTTTCACCCAAATTCCATTGTATCTTCCTTCCTCCTTTTGTGCTTTCAGAACATTGAATTCCTAATGGATTCAAGAACATTAGAATTAGACTCCTCGACCTCCACTGTGTGCAACCACTCCATAAAAGCATGTGATATTATCAATTCTAAAATTTACAATTTACAACTTGAGGTGTGTCAACAATAGGTCTCTACATGCAATTATTATGAGTTAATAGTAGTTCTCAAGCAAAGAAGTTCCATCATGGAGGATAAAATGGTTGTGATCCAAGGGGATTCCATTGATTCAAATGCACAGGTGTTCAAGTGTCATCCTCAGTGTTGAGTGTCATCATCAATTCAGTTAAGCTTCGACAGTCAACAATGTTTATTATGGATCAGGGTGTTCAGGTAATGTTTATGGTTTTTAAGGCGTTCAGTTGAGATGTTTTAGCGCCTGGCTGTCAACTTGTGTTCATTGACAGTTCCGTTAGGATTGGTCGATGTCTTCATAGGTTTTGATGTCGACATGGGTGTCGTTGATGGAAAATGATCAATACGGTTTGTCATCAGGTTGTTGTTGCAACTATGGACTATATCGACGATATGCATTGGTATGTCATCATGATACAAATGTCGCTAATGTCACTTAGTGATGAAATATTGTAAAAGGGTTTTGATGAAATCTAAATATTAAACCCTAATCTACATCAAAACACCTATGCCTAAGTCCTAATCTAACCATCACATTCAAATGGTTATAAAATACTATTCCCTAAATAAAACCTAAATTCTATGACATAAAACCCTAAACCTATCACTATGTGCTAAAAACAACTAAGTGTTAAACCTAAGTTTACAACTCTCGGCCTTTCAAAAACATTACACAACATAAAAAACAATGCAAAATTGTTGACAACAGTCCCTAAACCTCGCAGGTATGGAGACCACAACGGAGAAGACATGTGATCTGAGCGGAGATAACTATCAAAGGTTAACATAGCAGTCAGGTTATAAAAACCACAACGGAGATTGTAACATAACCATGTACAAGTGACTGGCTAGAGGCTACGGTTAGCAGGTTAGTGAAGTTTGTTTGACGTTTGTTAGCATAACCGTGAAGTTGAAAGTTTACATATGATAGGTGTAGTGGTCAACGTGGGAACCACGCGGGTAGTTGACAATAGCTGTCATCCATCTAAAGGATCGACAGTCAAATTGACCCTCATTACATGCAAACTGTTACTGTTTCCGCCGGGTTAGCTACCAGCTAGCGGTTTCGGGTAGTCCAAAGTTATTTTTGAGTTTTTGTATTAACAATATTGGTTATGTTAATTCGAGGACCTTGGAACCTAATCCTAGGTGTCTCCTAACCACAAGACTGAGTTGTAAACCCAATTTGATGCATCTACAAACCAACCAAGGTGGTTTTCATGTACCTGCAGGCCTTTAAAAGGTAGATTTGCTTCTTCGAAGAGAAGAGTGGTTTTTTACTTTTTTCTTACAAATTTTGGAAGTCATAGGAAGTTTTGTTTTCAGCATTATGAGAGCATTCAGAGTCGAAATTGGAATCCGTAAGAGGCATTGGAAAGCTGGTTCAGATGGATATCAAATGACAGTGATCAAAAGTTTCTGTGTGCACATATAGACTGATCAAATATCTGTGTAATCAACATCTTCTTTTCATTCCTAATAAAAACGGTCGCCCATCTTGAAAGTGGACCCAGAGACGTAGTCCTTCAGGGATGAACTCCGTCATCAATCTCCTTGTCTGATATCGCTATGTTTTTACTATTTTCACTTCTGTTATGGATCGATTTTATGTTTAATAAGTTGTCGTAAAGTCTTCTTCTCAAGTAGTTTTTCCTCGATTTTCGCACTTTCAGCTAACATTCAAACCATAAATGGCTAATCACTTCTACATCAATTTTTAGTTTATGATAATTTTAGATCATATAATTTGGTATCAGAGTAGGTTGCATTTGTAGAATTTTCCATTGAATGTTATTCAAGTCAATGTTGCAACAAGGAGAAGGAATCCTTGAGCAGATCGATCCAAAGATTGGAAAGTGATGAGTTGATCATAAATCGACCATGTTAGGACCTGATGCGGGTGAAAACACTGAAACTAAGATGAGTGAAGAAAAATTTTAGCAAGAATTATTGACTATGCAGCAAATGTTGGGAGAATTGTAGGAAGACAAGAAGGTGAGAGATGCAACTTCTTCTTCGAAGACATCAAAGAAGGAAAAAGGTAAAGGGAAGACTGATAAACCTCCTTCACCTCCATCATCTCCATCACCCTCTTCTTCTTCTTCTTCCAGTTCATAAACTGAAACAGAAAATAAACCTAAGAAAACATCTCTTTTGAAACTTGATGTTAAATTTGAGTTACCTATTTATGATGGTGAAATGAATCCTTAAAAGCTAGATAATTGGATTAAGCAGTTAGAAGTGTATTGTCACATTCAAAACATTTCTAGCGATAAAACTAAAATTCAGTTAGCTACACTTAGAATGGGGGGAACAACTTTAATCTAGTGGGAAAGTAAAAATTAGATAGATGTAAAGCTTAAAGGAAAAGTCATCTCATCATGATCTAAGTTTTAAAAAACTCTTAGGAAATAATTCTATCCATTAGGATACATGAAGCAATTTGTTATTGATTAGCAGCATCTGAGGCAAGGTAAAGGGCAGAGTGTTTAGGAGTTTACTCAGGAGTTCATAAAGAAAGAATTGACGCTTAATATTTCATTAGATACATGTGAAACTTTGTTAAACTACATCGACACTTTACATTCATATTTGAAACATACTTTATTGATGTTTAATCTTGATGATATTGATGAGGTGTGTGTTCAGGCCATACATATTGAATCAGGTGGTAAACCATTCAAGTTTTCATCACAGTCATCCAAAGAGTTGGAAACCAAAGATTCTAGTGACAGTAAGGGGAAGAACAATTCAAAGAGAAAGAAACCAGCGATGGTTCAGAAGGAATGACCTACTTGTTCTCATTACTAGAGAATCGGTCATGATGAATCGAAGTGTTGGAAACTTCATCCAGAACTTAAGCCCAAAAATTTCCTTAAGGATAAGGATGAAAAGAAGGCCATTGCAGCAGTCCAGCAGGATCTAGGTTCAGATTCAGGTGATGAAAGGAGGATAACCACCATGGTTACGACAGGTAAAACTTCTGACACTAGTTCAAGTTCGAAAACTATTGCATCTTCTTCAAACATAAATCCTTCACATGAGGATAAAAGAGTTGAATTGTTTAACATAAGGATAACTTATAAGAATACAAAGATAGATACAATGTTTGGCAATGGGTCATAGGAAAATTTAATCTCTGAATATTTAGTTAAAAGTTTGGGTTTGGAAACATGGAATCATCCAAGACCTTACCCATTAGGATGGCTAAATAAATCAACTCAGATAGAAGTCACCAAACAATGTCGATTAAGATTTTCCATAACATCTAATTACATTGATGAAGTGAAATTAGATGTGGTTCTAGTAGACATATGTCGAGTTGTCTTAGGGAGTCCTTATCTTTGTAATCGTGATGCAGTATTTTACAGGAGAGAACATAAATATCACTTTAAGAAAGATGGGGTTGAATTTATTATCAGGGCACATCAATGTAAAAATCACTTGAATTCAGTTAATGTTAATTAGATGAAGCGATTAATAAGTTCAAACAAGCAGTTCGTAATCATGTGTAAAGGATCAACATAACAGTAAACATGATTCTTGTTTATGTTATGCAACTCAGCTTACAGATGGTTTGTTTAAAGAGATAGAAACAATTCCAGTTCTATGTAAAACAAAACATCTTATTTCTAAGCAGAGATTACAACATGAATTACAGTGTGTGCCTAAAGCTCCTCTTCCTAATGTCAAATGAATCAATTCAGTTTAAGTTTGGAACTTAACAGTTACAGGGATACAGGTCAGTATTGGGGAAAGTCAATGTTCAAATTCTCTTGTATTGTGTCGCCATGTCATGTCTCGAATAATTTGGAAACCTCTTTTCAAGTGGAGAGGAGGCCTATTTGTTTTAATATCAAAGTCTTTTCTAAAGCAATGTCAAAGTGTCTAATGGGAACTTATGCATCGGAGGAAAGTGCTAATCAATGGAAACACCATCTAATAAATGAATGAAAAGTGATTCAAACAAATCAACAGCTAAATCAATAATTTCATAATCAAACTAAGCTGCAACAAATTTCACCTTACAATTGGATAGGTTCATTGCAACAAGTTCACTTAGTAAACAGGAAGTAGGAAAGTATGTTTTATCAAGTAGCTGGTTTGATGTCAAGAATATCTTTGATTGTCTCTGTCATTCCACAAATAGATTTTTTATACATGTTGATGGTATCAAACAACATCCAGTAGAGACTGTTTTCAAAGATTGTGAATCACTAACTCATGGTTCTTCGTGGAAAGAATTCAATTGCCATGTTGATAGCAGGTTGTTTGCCCATCATCGCAAGTTGTTCATACTGAAGATGGATGAAACAAGTCACCGACTTGGGATGTGCCATGGTCAGCATCATCAGGGTCATCACTTGCAAGTGATTGATCGAATGTATTGGTACATCGTCAGGTAAAGGTGGAAAGAGAGGGAGTTCTACCCTCATCGACTAACTGTTTAGTCAAACTTTTTTGGTCCAAAAGCTTTCAAGTAGAGAGGAATGATCCAAGAGGATTCCGTTGATTCAAATGCATAGGTGTTCAAGTGTCGTCATCAGTGTTTAGTGTCGTCATCAATTCAGTTCAACTTCGACAATCGACAATGTTGGTTATGGATTAGGTTGTTCAGGTAATGTTTATGGTTTTAAGGGTGTTCAGTTGAGATGGTTTAGCACCTGGTTGTCGACTTGTGTTCATCGACAGTTCTGCCAGGGTTGGTTGATGACATGTGTCTTGTCGTTCGTCTTTTCAGGTTTTGATGTCGACATGGGTGTCGTTGTTGGCAAATGATTAATATGGTTCATCATCAGGCTGTTGTCCCAACTGTGGACTGTATCGACGATATGCGCTGATATGACATCATGCGACAAATGTCGCTAATGTCGCTTAGTGACGAAATATTGTAAAAGAGTTTTGATGAAATCTAAGCATCAAACCCTAATCTACATAAAAACACCTATGCCTGAGTCCTCATCTAACCATCACATTCAAACGGTTATAAAACCCTAATCCATACATAAAACCTAAGTTCTATGACATAAAACCCTAAACCTATCACTATGTGCTAAAAAAAACTAAGTGTTAAACCTAAGTTTACCACCCTCGGCCTTTTAGAAACATTACACAACATAAAAACCAATGCAAAACTATTGACAACAGTCCCTAAACCGCGCAGGTATGGAGACCGCAACGGAGAAGACATGTGATCGGAGTAGAGATAATTGTCAGAGGTTAACATAAAAGTCAAGCTATAAAAACTGCAACGGAGTTTGTAACATAACCGTGTACATGTGACTAGCTAGAGGCTACATTAGCAGGTTAGCGAAGTTTGTTTAACGATTGTTAGCATAACCGCGGAGTTGAAAGTTTACAAATGACAGGTGTAGCTGTCAATGCGGGAACCACACGAGTAATTGACAACAGCTGCCATCCATCCAAAGGACCGATGGTCAAATTGACCCTCATCACATGCAAATTGTTATTCTTTCCGCCCGGTTAGCTGCCAGCTAGCAGTTTCGGGTAGTCCAAAGTTATTTTTGGGTTTTTGTATTAACAATTTTGGTTATGTTAATTCGAGGACCTTGGAACCCAATCCTAGGTGTCTCCTAACCACAAGACTAAGTTGTAAACCTAATATGATCCAAACAAATGCACCTAAAAATCATCCAAGGTGGTTTTCATGTATCTGCAGGCCTTTAAAAGGTGGATTTGCTTCTTTGAAGAGAAGAGTGGTTTTTGACTTTTTGCTTATAGATTATGGAGCTCATAGGCAATGTTGTTTTTAGTGTTATGGGAGCATCCAAAGTTAGAATTAGAATCCGTAAGAGGCGTTGGAAAGCTAGTTCAGAGGGATATATGATGGAAGTGATAAAAAGTGCCTGTGTGCACATTCAGACTAATCAAATCTCTATGTAATCAACACCTTCTTTTCATTCCTAATAAAAATGGTCACCCATCTTGAAGGCGAACCCGAAGACGTAGTCCATCCGGGATGAACTTCGTCATCAATCTCGCTGTTTGGTATCATTGTGTTTTTATTGTTTTCACTTCTGTTATGCATCTATTTTATGTTTAATCAGTTGTCGTAAAGTCTTCTTCTCAAGCAGTTTTTCCTCGATTTTCGCACTTTCACTTAACATTCAAATCATAAATGGCTAATCAGTACTTCTACATCAGTTTTTAGTTTATGATAATTTCAGATCAGGATGTGTTGCATAACTTAATCACGGGCCTCACGATCTAGGGCACTCACTTATACAATCAACCCATAGGGCTTACCCATGATATTGACCTCAATAGGCTTGTTGACTCTGCATATTAACTAATGTTTTAATGCTTGGTTTTACATGTATATATCTTATGTTTCAATTTTTTGTCTCTAGTATTACTGGCAAATAAGAGTATTTCTTGGGTTTGAGTTTTTCGATGTAATCTGGGAAAAGGGAATTCAACATATTTTATTATACCAGATGTTGCTGAGAAAAATAGCCATGTAATTTTCCTTTGTATTTGTCATGATTGAGTGTGTATTTAATACAAAAAGTATTTATTTTTGTTAAAAAATAATAACAATACAACATCAAAATATTTCAATATATATATATATAAAAGTTAAGGTCGGCACTAAAATATGTTGTTTATGATCTACAAACTTTAA
>APFE030965774.1:128782-173279 GCA_000404065.3 Pinus taeda | reverse complement strand
AATATTTTATTATCTGTATATTATATTCATCAACAATATAATATTTTTAAAAGTCGTCGTTTTATAAATGTAACAATTTTGTACGATAATTAATTTAATTATTTTTTTTCAGCAAAAAAATTACTAGAATCAATTTTTTTATAATTAAACTAGATTCAACACCAACAAAAACCCCTGTAACACTTAATATCTTAAACTTTAACTACTTTAACCCAAATATCCAACCTAAAAAATATGCCAAAAAATGCACTTTCTTTTTTTAACATTAATCAAAGGTTTTTTTTTCTCAATAAATTTCTTCTACTTTGTTCTTAGAAAATATAGAATAATAACTAGTGGAATGCAGTCACGTGAACACTCACCAAACCGTTTTCTTTTTTCAATTAAAGTAAATAACGCATTTCATGCGAGAAACAAAACTTGTATTTAAGGGCATCATATATCCTTGTTCGATATTAAGAATAAATTTACTTTTTGGTGTTTTTTTTATGATTGAAAAAGACTATAAGGTTTAATATTCAAGAGAGGAGTTTGATATTTTATTAAATTTAGTTTAGAATTTTTATAATGGTTTTAGTGTTAGGTGTGAGACTAAATTTAAGTTAAATTTGTTTATATTTATGGTGTTATCTTTTCGTATTGTTAAAAGCCAATGAAATATAATATATTTTTTCATTGTTTTCGTAACAAAAATATATTAATTAATTTTTTTTTTTTGTCATTTTCTTTGGTGCAGTGTATGAGTTAAATTTTTTAGTTAAATATTGTTTTCAATCCGTTAAATATTTTATTTTTTAGTTGTATTTTATTAACAATTGATATTAGAGTTGCAAATTGTGTAGGCTAGGCAATATAGAGGGTAATATATTGCTTGATATGAAAAAGTTGAATGAGACCACATACCTTATGGAAACGACAAATGGAAAATATTTTGATTATGAAGAATCATTTTTTTCCAATTGAAGTAGTGGCAAAGAAACAAATGAGCTTGGATGTCATTGGACATGAAGGTTATCACTATAATTTCACAGTGGTTAGCAAAGAATGTCTACTTTAATGTATCGGGTTTGAAGACAACGAAAGGGCTATGGAAGAAGTTGCGTGATTCATATGAAAAAAATACAACTTCAAATAAATTATTCTTGCTGAAGAAGCTATATAACCTGAAGAATAAGGAGGGTGCTTCAGTTGCAAAGCATTTGAATGAATTTAATATAATTACCAGTCAACTTGCCTTTGTCAAAATTATTTTGGATGATGAAATAAAAGTTATCTTATTTATGTGTTCCATGCCAGACAATTAAGAGAATTTGATAGTAGCTATGAGAACTTTAGCACCTATTGGGACCTTGAAGTTTGATGATGTTAGCAACAGTTTAATGAATGAGGATCAGTGATGCAAATCAATTGCAAAAAACTAGGTAGGAGAAACTCTAACCTTCGTTGATCATGGAAGGAAAATTGAACGCAATCGAAAAGGGTGTTCAAAATCAATAGGCAGATTGAAATCAAGAATAAGAAGACATATTTATTTCATTGTGGAAGAGTAGGACACACAAAAATGGATTATTTGTATTGTAAAAAGGAACAAAAGGAGAAGAATGAACAAAAGTCAATCAACAGAAATAAAAAATCAAACAACACAATGAAAAACTATTGAAAACAGTCCCTCAACCTCGCAGGTATGGAGACCGCGAGGAAGAAGACATGTGATAAGAGCAGAGATAATCGTCGGAGGTTAACATAATAGTCAGGTTACAAAAACTACAATGGAGATTGTACATAACCGTGTACATCTGACTGGCTGGAGGCTACGGTTAGTAGGTTAGTGAAGTTTGTTTGACGGTTGTTAGCATAACTGCAGTGTTGAAAGTTTACATATGACAGGTGTAGTGGTCAATGCGGGAACCGCGCGGGTAGTTGACAATAGTTGTCATCCATCCAAAGGACCGACAGTCAAATTGAGCCTCATCACATGCAAACTGTTACTCTCTCCGCCCGGTTAACTGCCAGCTAGCGGTTTCGGGTAGTCCAAAGTTATTTTTAGGTTTTTGTATTAACAATTTTGGTTATGTTAATTTGAGGACCTTGGAACCTAATCCTAGGTGTCCCTTAACCACAAGACTGAGTTTTAAACCCAATCTGATCCAATCAAATGCATCTACAAACCAGCCAAGGTGATTTTCATGCACCTGCAGGCCTTTAAAAGGCGGATTTGCTTCTTTGAAGAGAAGAGTGGTTTTTGACTTTTTTCTTACAAAATCTGGAGGTCATAGGCAGTTTTGTTTTCTGTGTTACGGGAGCATCCAGAGTTGGAACTGGAATCCGTAAGAGGCATTGGAAAGTTGGTTAGAGGGCTATCTGATGACAGTGATCAAAACTGCCTGCGTGCACATTCAAATTGATCAAACCTCTGTGTAATCAACACCTTCTTTTCATTCCTAATAAAAATGGTCGCCCATCTTGAAAGTGGACCCAGAGACATAGTCCATCAAGGACGAACTCCATCATCAATCTTTCTATCTGGTATCGCTGTGTATTTACGGTTTGCACTTATGTTATGCATCAATTTTATGTTTAATCAGCTGTCGTAAAGTCTTCTTCTCAAGCAAATTTTCCTCGATTTTCGCACTTTTAGCTAACATTCAAATCATAAATGGCTAATCACTTCTACATAAGTTTTTAGTTTATGATCATTTCAGATCATATAATTTGGTATCAGAGCAGGTTGCATCTGTAGAATTTGCGATTGAATGTTAACCAGGTCAAAGTCGCAACGAGGAGAAGGAATCCTTGAGCAGATCGATCCAAAAATTGGAAAGCGACGAGTTGATCATAAATCGACCATGTTAGGACCTGATGTGGGTGAAAGCACGAAAACTAACATGAGTGACGAACAATTTCAGCAAGCATTCTTGACTGTGCAATAGATGTTGGGAGAATTGTACGAAGACAAGAAGGCGAGAGAACCTGCTTCTTTTTCCAAGACATCAAAGAAGGACAAAGGTAAAGGGAAGACTGATAAACCTCCTTCACCTCCATCATCCTCTTCTTCTTCCTCTAGTGCAGAATCTAAAATGGAAAAGTAACCTAAGAAAATATCTCTTTTGAAACTTGATGTTAAGTTTGAGTTACCTGTTTATGATGGCAAAATGAATCCTGAAAAGCTAGATAATTAGATTAAGCAGTTAGAAGTGTATTGTCGCATTCAGAAAATTTCTAGTGATAAAACTAAAATTTAGTTAGCTACACTTAGAATGGGGGGAAAAACTTTAATTTGGTGGGAAATTAAAACTCAGATAGATGTAAAGCGTAAAGGAAAATTCATCTCGTCAAGGTCTAAGTTTTTAAAAGCTCTTAGGAAATAATTCTATCCTTTAGGATACATGAAACAAGTTGTTATTGATTGGCAACATTTGAGGCAAGGTAAAGGGCAGAGTGTTTAGGAGTTTACTCAAGAGTTCAGACATAAAGAATTGACGCTTGGTATTTCATTGGATACACACGAAACTTTGTTAAAATACATCGGCAATTTACATTCATATTTGCAACATACTTTATTGATGTTTAATCTTGATGATTTTGATGAGGTGTGTGTTCAGGTCATACATATTGAATCAGGTGCCAAACCATCCAAGTTTTCATCACAGTCATCCAAAGAGTTGGAAACCAAAGATTCCAGTGACAGTAAGGGGAAGAACAATTTGAAGAGAAAGAAATCAATGATGGTTCAGAAGGAAAGACCTACTTGCTCTCAATGCCAGAGAATCGGTCATGCTGAATTGAAGTGCCGGAAACTTCATGCAGAACTTAAGCCCAAAAATTTCCTTAAGGAGAAGGATGAAAAGAAGGCCATTGCAGCAGTCCAACAAGATCTAGGTTCAGATTTAGGTGATGAAAGGAGGAGAATTGCCATGGTTACGACAGGTAAAACTTCTGACACTGGTTCAAGTTCGAAAACCATTGCATATTCTTCAAACATAAATCCTTCACATGAGGATAAAAGAGTTGAATTGTTTAAAATAAGGATAAATTCTAAGAATACAAAGATAGATACAATGTTTGACAGTGGATCACAGGTGAATTTAATCTCTAAATATTTAGTTAAAAGTTTTGGTTTGGAAACACAGAATCATCGAAGACCTTACCCATTAGGATGGCTAGTAAATCAACTTAGATAAAAGTCACCAAACAATGTCGATTAAGATTTTCCATAACAACTAATTACATTGATGAAGTGGAATTAGATGTGGTTCTAGTAGACATATGTGGAGTTGTCTTAGGGAGTCCTTATCTTTATGATCGTGACGCAGTATTTTACAGGAAGGAACATAAATATTACCTTAAGAAAGATGGGGTTGAATTTATTGTCAGGGCTCATCAAAGTAAAAATCACTTGAATTCAGTTAATGTTAATTAGATGAAGCGATTAATAAGTTCAAACAAGTGGTTTATAATAATGTGTGTAAAGGATCAACATAACAATCAACATGATTCTTGTTTAAGTTATGCAACTCAGCTTAAAGATGGTTTGTTTAAAGAGATAGAAACAATTCCAGTTCTATGTAAAACAAAACATCTTATTCCTAAGCAGAGATTCAACATGAATACTGTGTGTGCCTAAAGCTCCTCTTCCTAATGTCAGAGTGAATCAATTCAATTTAATTTTGGAACTTAACAGTTATAGGGATACAATTCAGTATTGGGGAAAGTCAATGTTCAACTTCTCTTTTATTGTGTCGCCATGTCATGTCTTGAACAATTTGGAAACCTCTTTTCAAGTGGAGAGGAGACCTATTTGTTTTCATATAAAAGCCTGTTCTAAAGCAGTGACAAAGTGTCTAATGGGAACTTATGCATTAGAGGAAAATGCTAATCAATGGAAACACCATGTAATAAATGAAGGAAAAGTGATTCAAACAAATCAACAGCTAGATCAATAATTTCATAATCAAACTAAGTTGCAACAAATTTCACCTTATAGTTGGATAGGTTCATTGCAGCAAGTTCACTTAGTAAACAAGAAGAAGCAAAGTATGTTTTATCAAGTAGCTGGTTTGATGTCAATAATATCTTTGATTGTCTCTGTCATTCCGCAAAATAGATTGTTTATACATGTTGATGGTATTAAACAAAATTCAGTAGAGACTGTTTTCAAAGATTGTGAATCACTAACTCATGGTTCTTTGTGGAAATAATTCAATTTCCATGTTGATAGCAGGTTGTTAGCTCATCATCGCAAGTTGTTCATACTACAGATGGATGAAACATGTCACTGAATTGGGATGTGCCATGGTGAGCATCATCAGGGTCATCACTTGCAAGTTATTGATCGAATGTATTGGTACATCGTCAAGTCAACGTGGAAAGAGAGGGTGTTCTACCCTCATCGACTAATTCTTTAGTCAAAATTTTGTGGTGCAAAAGCTTTCAAGTGGAGAGGAATGATCCAGGAGGATTCCGTTCATTCAAATACACAGGTGTTCAAGTGTCAACATCAGCGTTCAGTGTTGTCATCAATTCAGTTC
The DNA here is from genome assembly GCA_000404065.3 of Pinus taeda. Lineage (NCBI taxonomy): Eukaryota > Viridiplantae > Streptophyta > Pinopsida > Pinales > Pinaceae > Pinus > Pinus taeda. The sequence goes on along the minus strand of APFE030965774.1, from coordinate 167,751 downwards.
AACTTCGACAATCGGCAATGTTGGTTATGGATCAAGTTGTTCAGGTAATGTTTATGGTTTCCCGGGCGTTCAGTTGAGATGGTTTAGCAACTGGCTGTCGACTTGTGTTCATCGACAGTTCCGCCAGGATTGGTCGACAACATGTGTCTTGTCGTTCGTTTTTGCAGGTTTTGACGTCAAGATGGGTGTCGTTGATGGCAAAGGATCGATATGGTTTGTCATCAGGTTGTCGTTGCAACTGTGGACTGTATCGACAATATGCAATGATATGTCATCATGCGAAAAATGTCATTAACGTGGCTTAGTGACGAAAGATTGTAAAAGGGTTTTGATGAAATCTAAGTATCAAACCCTAATCTACATCAAAACACCTATGCCTAAGTCCTAATCTAACCATCACATTCAAATGGTTATAAAACCCTAATCCATACATAAAGCCTAAGTTCTATGACATAAAACCCTAAACCTATCACTATGTACTAAAAAAAACTAAGTGTTAAACCTAAGTTTACAACCCTCGACCTTTTAAAAACATTACACAACATAAAAAAACAATGCAAAACTTTTGACAATAGTCCCTAAACCAGGTGGGTATGGAGACCATGGCGGAGAAGACATGTGATTAGAGCAAAGATAACCATCGGAGGTTAACATAACAGTCAGGTTATAAAAACCATAGCGGAGATTGTAACATAACCGTGTACATGTGACTGGATAGAGGCTATGGTTAGCAGGTTAGTGGAGTTTGTTTAACAGTTGTTAACATAAGAGCAGAGTTGAAATTTTACATATGAGAGCTGTAGCGGTGAATGGGGGAACCACGTGGGTAGTTGACAACAACTACCATCCATCCAAAGGACCAACGGTCAAATTGACCCTCATCACATGCAAACTATTACTCTTTTCACCCAGTTAGCTGCCAGTTAGCGATTTCAGGTAGTCCAAAGTTATTTTTGGGTTTTTGTATTAACAATTTTGGTTATGTTAATTTGAGGACCTTGGAACCTAATCCTAGGTGTATCCTAACCACAAGACCGAGTTGTAAACCCAATCTGATCCAACCAAATGAATCTACAAACCATACAAGGTGGTTTTTATGTACCTGCAGGCCTTTAAAAGGTGGATTTGCTTCTTTAAAGAGAAGAGTGGTTTTTGACTTTTTGCTTACAGATTTTGGAGGTCATAGGCAGTTTTGTTTTTAGTGTTACGGTAGCATCCAGAGTCGGAATGGAATACATAAGAGGCATTGGAAAGCTGGTTCAGAGGGCTATCTGATGGCAGTGATAAGGTCAACATTGAAATATGTTGTTTATGATCAACAAACTTTAATAACTAAATCATTATGCAAAGATGAGTATTATCAAATAAGGGAAGTATTCACACTTAGTCATTACAATAATATTTCTTATAAACATATCAATCTCATAAAATTGAATTCATTACAATAATATTGCTCATGAGCATATCATCCTCATAGAATTGAATTTGGGTTAATGAGATAACAACCATTCTTCTCAACCACCTAAAATAACTCCAATAAACATTATATATGTTAATTATTATTTAATATTATTATTTTGATTTCTAAATATCAACTTTATATTAAATATAAAAATAATTATACATCTTTGTATACCACTAAAATATCAACTTTATATTAAATATAGAAATAATTATTCATTTTTGTTACTCTTTTATACCACTGAACTTTGATATTATATATTTATTTATAATATATATATTATAATTTAGGAATTTATGTTATTCATCATTTTGTTGGTGTATATGTTAATCATATTTATGATTTTTAAAAGGTAGAATATTTATTAAAGATTTTATCAATTTTTTGTTTGTTAAATATTATTGGGTTAAAGGTTAATTTTAAAATATAATGTGTTAAATGTTTAATTTATAATTATAAAAAAATAAATTTATGACATTAAATTTATATTATTTATTATTTAATATAATTAATAAAAACAAACAAATTCAAATTATTTTATATTATAATATTTTATTTAAATTACATATATATATGGATTATAAAATATTTATTACTTTTATACATACATATTATTATATTAATTTTATTATCTTATATTATATTTATCAACAGCTCTTATATTTTAAAAGTCGTGGTTATAGATGTATACAATTTTGGATGATGATTAATTTTTTATTTTTTTCAGCAAAAAAATTATTGGAATCAATTTAATGATAGTCACTCTAGATTCAACACCATAAAAAACTTTCGTAGCATTTAATATCTTAAACTTTAATCACTGTAATCCAAATATCCAACCTCAAAATTATATGAAAAAAATTATTATTTTCAAAACAACTTCTTTAAACAATGACCTTTCGAAATATATATATTTTCATAATTTCAAAGTTAAAATGTTTTCTTTTAACTGCATTTTTTTTTACATATAATTTAAAAAATGCACTTTCTTTTTTAATATTAATCAAAAGTTTTTTTTCTCAATAAATTTCTTCTACTTTGTTCTTGGAAAACATAGAATAATAACTAGTGGAATGCAGTCACGTGAACACTCACCGAACCGTTTTCTTTTTTCAATTAAAGTAAATAACGCATTTCATGCGAGAAATAAAACTTGTATTTAAGGGCATCATATATCCTTGTTCGATATTAAGAATAAATTTACTTTTTGGTGTTTTTTTATGATTGAAAAAGACTATAAGGTTTAATATTCAAGAGAGGGGTTTGATATTTTATTAAATTTAGTTTAGAATTTTTATAACGGTTTTAGTGTTAGGTGTGAGAATAAATTAAAGTTAAATTTGTTTATATTTATGGTATTGTTAAAAGCCAATGAAATATAAAATATATTAATTATTATTTTTTTTTTCGTTTTTTTATGCGGTGTATGAGTTAATTTTTTTAGTTAAATATGGTTATCAAACCGTTAATATTTTATTTATTAGTTGTATTTTATTAACGATTGATATTAGAGTTGCAAGTTGCGTAGGTTAGGCAATATAGAGGGTAATATATTACTTGATATGAAAAAGTTGAATGAGACCAAATACCCTATGGAAATGACAAATGGAAGATATTTTGATTATGAAGAATTTTTTTTTTTTTTTTTCCAATTGAAGTAGTGGCAAAGAAATAAATTAAGCTTGGATGTCATTGGACATGAAGGTCATCGCTACAATTTTGAAGTGGCTAGCAAAGAATGTCTACTTTAATGTATCGGGTCCGAAGACAATGAAATGACTATAGAAGAAGCTGCGTGATTCATATGAGAATAATACAACTTCAAATAAAGTATTCTTGATGAAGAAGCTATATAACCTGAAGAATAAGGAGGGTGCTTCAGTTGCAAAGCATTTGAATGAATTTAATATAATTACCAGTCAACTTGCCTTTGTCAAAATTATTTTGGATGATGAAATAAAAGTTATCTTACTTATGTGTTCCATGCCAGACAATGAGGACAATTTGATAGTAGCTATGAGAACTTTAGCACCTATTGGGACCTTGAAGTTTGATGATGTTAGCAACAATTTAATGAATGAGGATCTATGACGCAAATCAATTACAAAAAACTAGGTAGGAGAAACTCTAACCTTCGCTGATCATGGAAGGAAAATTGAACGCCACTAAAATGGGTGTTCAAAATCAAGAGGCAAATTGAAATCAAGAATAAGAAGACTAATTTATTTCATTGTGGAAGAGTAGGACACACGAAAAGGGATTATTGGTATTGTAAGAAGGAACAGAAGGAGAAGAATGAACAAAAGCCAATCAACATAAATAAAAAATCAAACAACACAAAATTTGAAGGTGAGACCACTTTTGTAGCTTCTGAAAGTGATATCTTATTCAATGTTTTAGTAGAAGAAGTTTTTTTATATACTTCTAGAAGTGGCATTGATTAGGTAGTTGAATCTTGATCATCTCAGCATGTGACCCCATGCAAAAATAGTTTTGTTACATATGAAGAGGTTGATGATGGTATAATACATTTTAGAAATAATCAATTTTGTAATATTCCTTGAGTGGGAGATATTTGAATCAAGACAAAGTATGGACATGGTACCTTACTTAAGTAGGTTAGGTATATTCAAAGTATGTGTACGATTTGGATCTCTATGGTATGATTGGATTGTGAAGGTTGCTCCGCAACCTTTGGGAAAGGTAGCTAGAAATTTACTAAAGGGTAATTGGTGTTGGCAAAAGGATTCAATACAAGAACCTTGTATACAATGAGGGCGACAAAAAAGATATTGGATGTAGTTGCCATTGCAAAATAAAGAAACTCAACGGAGTTACGACATAAGTGTTTGGGCCACATGAGTGAAAAGGGTTTAAAAGTTATTTTAGGTAAAAATCTACTTCTGTGTTTGAAATTCTAGAAACTTAATCTTTGTGAGCATATTATAGACAATGAAAAGTTTATTTTATGAGTGGTGGTCATGAAAGAAAAGCAATTCTAGTAGAATTATTACACTTTGATGTGTTTGGGTCATTGAATGTTATGTCTTTCTGAGGAGCATCATATTTTATTACATTCATAGTGCATCCAAGGAGGTTTGTGCCTACCCTATGAAAACTAAAGATGGGGTGTCTGAGATATTTCATAAATTTCAGGTTATTGTTGTAAGGGAGACTAATAAATTTCTCGTGTTTGAGGATAGATAATGGTGGAGAGTATTTCTCCATTGTATTCAATAATTATTGTAATAAAATTATAATTAAACATGAGAAGACTATCCATGTTACTCCCCAACAAAATGGTATTGCAAAAAGGATGAATCACACTATTATGGAGAAGGTGAGGGGTATGTTGTCAAATTGTTGATTGGAAAAATATTTTTGGGTAGAAGCAGTAAGGACAACTTGTTATCTCATTAATCACTCACCCTCTACAATTCTATATGGTGGTATTTCTAAAGAAGTTTGGACTAGTAAAAAGGTAAATTCACCCCTTTTTTTTGGATGCGAAGCATTTATTCATATTTCCAAACATCACAGAATGCAATTAGATGATAAATCAAGAAAATGTGTTTTTCTGGGATATGCAGATGGTGAGTTTGGCTGCCTTCAATGGGATCCAATAATCACAAAATTGGTATATGCAAGGATGCAATATGTAATGAATTTGAGATGTATAAAAGTCTTGTAGGTGATATGAAGGTCAATAAAATGAAACGGGTTTGTGAAACAACAACAAAATATCCCACCATTGGAAGAATCTAGGTAGAAAATTCAAGAACAAGATGGACAACAACAACAAGAAAAATTTCGGCAACCATTATAAGAGATTCAACTAGAAAACGCACCGCAACAATTGGTTCATGGTTCTACTAATCCTCATAATCCCTCACAAAAACATCCACCCTCAAATTATATTTTTCTAACTGATGAAGGTGAACCTCATTGTTTACAAGTCGATTGTGAAGTGGAAACTAGAAAAAAGTAGAGGAAAGCAATGGAGGAAGAAATTTACTCTTTCTTGGAAAATAAAACTTGGGTGTTAGTGAAGCTTCCAAAAGGAATAAATTCCTTACAAGAAATTTTTTTTACCAGATTAAACATGGGGGTGAAGAGAAGTAGGAAAGATACAAAGCATGGATGGTGGTGAAGGGATTTCCCCAAAAGGAAGGTATTTTTTTTTAGCTTCTGAAACTTCATAGCAAAAAATTTATAGTGAAATTGCCACGATGACCTATTTGGAGTAGCGAAACCCTAGAATCCAAAGCTATGATACCAAATGTTATGAAACCAACTCACAAAAATATAGAAAATATAGGTCAACGACTTAGAAATTAGCCTCTTCGAGGGGGCAAACTCCTTTACATTACACAAAGGAACAATTCTTCGATGATACAAATGACAAGACCTCCTTTCTATATATAGGAGTCTAAGGAGTCCCAATACAAGTAGAGCCTACATAACAATAATATTGTAGGGGCACAACAATCACAAAAGTGGGCTTCTATGGGACATAATAATAACAACATGGGGACTATATGGGCGCAATAATACAATAAGGGGGTTGCACTACTAGCAATAAGGGGTTACACTGGTATTATAGGGACCTAACAATGAAATTAATCAAGCCTTAAGTGTGTACAAGAATCTTGCACAAAACGTCTAATTGCAAGCCTTCCTTGAGGACATACAATATACTTTTATATTATCCAATTTCAAGGAAGTTTCCCCATTGAGAAAGGAGTACACAGAGTGCCTACATAAATCAAGAAACATAGGCCAAAATTGAACAGATAGGTTCCAAACCCTATGTACAAGAAATCACACGCCTGTCTTCTAGTCTGGTCTTAGCAAATCCCAATAGCAAGGAGTTGATTCCTATCATTCGAAATCAACTTGGGGGGGCCTTTTGTCAAAGACTCTAGCCCAATCCAATCTTAGCCAAAACAACTACAAAACATTCCATATGGTGCTTTAGTAGAACACTCAATCTATCTTGATAATGGGTTATATCAGATGTCTAAATGCTCTCGCATTCAGGACGGGAGTCCTACTCCTTCAACTGAACATGAAATTTTTTCGATAGAAAAGGATATGGAAGGGGTTGCGACCACTATACCTTCTTCTTATTTACGTTCTGAAGAAAGTAACATAAATGAAATAGATGTTGGGTTTCCATTAGTGCCCACTGCCTAATGCTTCTTCATCGTCAGAAGGGAAAACTTTGGAAGTATTAGAAAAAATCTCTATATTGCCATCAGATGAACGCAAAGATTTTGAAAATGCATCTTTGAAGGAGGTAATGATCAATGGATCTTAGAATATGGATATTGATCCTGGCTCTATCCCCAATTCATATGATGGAGTTGAAATTGTCACATACAATATTATAGTTATAGGCACCACTAGACAACTTAAAATAGAAGAGATTGTTACTGAGGTGAAAAATTGTTGGATGGGCATTGTTAAGCCATTCACATCCCTGAATGAAACAAAGAGTGGCAGGCTAGAATAACATTGAGCTAGTTACTTCTCAACCCAGTTTTTCTCAAACAGAGGGAGTAATTATGCCACATGAAAAAAAAATGGTCCACCCTGACATGATCATGCAAAGAGACTATGATCATAAATATGGCTAAAATAGGAACTGCAACGTAATTTTAATAAGTCAAAGAGGAAATTACGATATTTAGAGGAATAGTTGATTGGAAAGCAGAAATAATTTATCATGGAAAAATGCTAGTTTATTAAGGTTCTTCATAGGCTACAAAAAGACTGACCCTAAGTTAAAAAAAAACTTAGTGCATTAGAAGATGTGAAGGCACAAGTTCTGAAGGAGCTAGACAACACCAAATTTTGTGATCTTGTTCGGGTTGCAAAGGGCTAATAAGTGATAGCGTAAGCCTACTCAAGGCATTCCCAAGGATAACAAGGGCCTGCAAGTGAAGTATGGGCATCAAACATCCCTGAAACCCTTAAGGAATGTGGCCCACCTTGAAGTGGCATTCTGTGGCAAGCGATATTGTTAAAAGGGTAAATCTTTGGGGAAGAAAAATAGCATTGAGGCCAAATCTAAGGCAAAAACCCATTTTCAAATGTTAGCATAAGAAGACAGAATTTGGATAACAGATATCCAAAGGAATCCTTTGTGACAATGAGGGATTTCTTAAACCTTACCGAGGTTGATCATTGCATACTACCCTAGAAGGGTTCCGTTGATGGTGTTGGACCCACCAAAATTCAAGGGAGCTCCCCAGTATGAAGTCCCAACTAGAACTCACACTGTTTGGTGTAGGAGTCCCAGCCAGTACGATGGCATGGTTTCCATTATCTTAAATATATGCCTCAACTCTTGCTTGTCAGCACAGGAGAGTGATTTTCTTTGTCTTCAATAAGTTAGGTTCACGTGCCTAGTGATTGTAAGTATCACTTGTGTCAATGGTTCTTTCACTATTGAGGGAGAGGGTGAGAGTGAGTTCCAGGTCGATTGGGAGCAGTCCCAACACTCCTAGGAACACACAATATAACACGAGATGCACAACTTCCGGAGGAGAAGTGTTAGGGTCCCACTCTAACCCCCTTATTTATGTAATAGGATCGAGTCATAGTTATAGTTAAGTAAAGAGTCAAGAAAGCCCATATTAATAATTGTAAGTGGTTAACCCGCATTTAATGAAGGGACCACAGTTAGTTGCAAATGGGCCATGGTATTAGATAGATGATATTAATAAGAACCATGGTATTGACCCATGGTATTACATGTATGAATCCTATATAAAGGATAGAGACTCCCCTCGAGGAGCATCACGTCTTATTATGTATTGAGCTCTACTCTATTGGAGGTTTCCCCCTTGAAGAGGCAAGTGAACATTGCTTTCTGAATAATAAAATAATTGTTATTATGTCTCATTGTTCTATGTTCTTGGTATATTTCTTTGCATATTTAGTATTCTGGTATTATCTTGCAGGTTAAGAGCATAACAAGTGGTATTAGAGCGCTTTCCAGGGTCGGTGGGATCTCCAATTTTTAGTAAAAAAAAGATTTGGCTAGAGATGTGTTCTATCGTCTTTAAACCACGGGATTTGTCGTTGAGCGCATAAACCTGCGGATTTGGGGAGGCATGCATGTAGGAAATACAAGAGGTGGTCACACTTGTTGGACTCCCTTGTAACCCCTATGGGTACCCCTTCGAGTAGTAGCACATTAGACAGAACCACGCACAGAATGTCTTCCAAGTACCCTCTGGGTATATCAGAAGCCCCCTAGCTCCCTTGAAACCTTTCCATAGATAAACTGTCGGCCGTCTTGCTGCTACAGTACACCGAGAACAACACTCAGAGAGATTACTCGCGCGTACAATAGGGTAGTCGGGTTGTACAACTAAGGGTACGATTGATCCTCCTTGGTTAGTGCCCTGAAAAATTGGGCCGAGTACTACCGTCAGACCCTTATGTATATTGCAATATGTAGCACCTGACACTCCTAGAGACCATAGTTCCCTTCTCTATCTCTGGATCACACATAATCTTTGCGAGATCAGATCTTGCAAGTGGGGTTTTGTTGCAGCAACAACAATCAGTTCCGCCATTCAGATCTACGAGAATAGCCATTCAAATCTATTAGATCCATCAGATCTGCAGCAGCAATCATTTCCGCCATTCAAATCTATCAGATCAACCATTCAGATCTCTCAGATCCATCAGATCTTCCATCCAGATCTGAGTAGTTGTGTGGGTTCCTGTACCTGGGCGTGATTTTCGCAGGACTTTTGGCAGCATTGACAATTCTGGGATTCAACTACTGCAATATTCCTAAGCAAGAAGTAAAACTCCGTTCACTTATTAGTGACTTAGCCCATAAGATTCAGGACGACGAGCTAAGTAAGGTGGTACCATTCAATTGTTAGTGCTAAAAAATTTGGGCGGTCCCAAATTTCAAGTACATCGGCTCGGTGCATGGCACAAACTAGAGCTCAAGCTATGGTGAATGAAAGGATGGACAACCTTGAATCAACCTTGAAAGAGGTCGTGTCGCAGCTGCAAAACTTAAATGCAACACTCTCTAAGGGCAAGATGGAGGCACGAGAGGAGGCATATATTGGCAATGAAAACAGTGAGGGTGAGTCTAGCCAGTCTATTCACCTCCTTGGAACCCACCAACAATCCCATCCGCAAACACCTAAGCTGGACATGTATAAATTTGATGGCTCTCACCCGGCCGCATGGATAACAAAAATGGAGAAATATTTCACACTGAATTACATCTTGGATAATGCGACTTAGCTTAGTGTGGGTATCATGTACTTGGACAATGAAAGATGGCAATGGTGGCAATGGCATCAACGTTGCTATGGAAGGCCCTTGACTTGGGAGAAATTCAAGAAAGCTCTTATGGATCGCTTTGACCATGAATCTGACTTTTTGGGTCATCTGACTAAGCTCCGACAAACAGGAACATTGAATGAATATATTGCAGCCTCGGAAGCCTTAGCTTTCCGCACTAGAGGTCCACATGATGAGTTCTATGTGGAATGTTTTGTTAGTGGTCTCAAAGAAGCCATACAAGCCCACATCCGACTGCACCACCCTAGCTCATCGCTGCATGCTTGCAGGATAGCTTGTGAAGTCGAACATGCATTAGCATCCCATTCCAATCGCCCAAATTTCATCGCCAAGGGTCGCCCCCCACAGATTCAAAGCACTACCAAAACACTCAAGGTTCAAAAGGTGTCTGCAGCAGAAATGGCAGAAAGAAGAAAGCAAGGATTATGTTACTATTGTGATGAGAAATACTACCCCGGGCATAAATGCAAGGAGCCCAAATTCTTTCAAATTGATGCTACTGATCACAGTTCATCGGAGGAAGCCCCACCACTTGAGCAACCAGAGGAGGAAGAAGAGGACAACCAATAGGACAATGTACCTGAAGATCCAGTTATCTCACTGCATGCTTTGGCAGGGATTTCTTCGCCTCAAACTCTCAAAATCAGAGGTTTTATTAAGCATCGCCCAGTAGTAGTCTTGATTGATAGTGGAAGTACACATAATTTTATCCATCAAAGAGTCGCGGAAGCAGTGCATTGTTTTGTCTGAGCAGTTTCTAACTTCCAGGTCTAAATTGCTGATGGGGGAACAATGAAATGTGAAGGCCGTTGTGAAAATGTTAAACTTCAAATGGGGGATTATCAGTTAAAGACCCACATGTTTGCCATACACATGGGAGGGTGCGACATTGTCCTTGGTGCTGAATGCCTTCACACACTTGGCCCAATCACAATGAATTTCCAGGAGTTATATATGAGCTTTAAGCAGAACAACCACACACATACCCTCTGCGGACTCCAGGCGGGAGCTCCCTCTATCATCAACTCACATCGGATGGAAAAATTGTTAAAAATGGGCCACCATGGAGTTATAGCTCAATTTAATTCCATCTAGGCCCTTCGAACCCAATTATCTTCATATTCATCCTGAGATGTAATAGATCTTAAACAACCATCTACCAGTCTTTGACAAGCCTCATGAGCTTCCACCCTCGAGAGGGGAACATGATCATAACATTACTTTGGTCCTAGGGGCCCAACCACCAAATGTGCACCCATATAGATATCCATTCGCCCAAAAGAATGAAATAGAAAAAATAATCAAGGAACTCTTGGAAGCAGGCTTCATTCATCCCAACATTAGTCCTTATTCATCGCCGTTGGTCATGGTGCTCAAGAAAAATGGGGAATTGCGTATGTGTCCAAAGTTCAGGGCCCTTAATAAGTTGACAGTCAAAGATAAATTTCCCATCTCGGTTGTCGATGATTTGCTGGATGAACTAAATGGGGCTCAATTCTTTACTAAGCTCGACCTTCGCTCAAGCTACCACCAAATTCGCATGAAAGAAGTAGACATTCCAAATACTACTTTTCGAACTCATGAAAGCCATTATGAATTCTTGGTCATGCCATTCGGTCTTTGTAATGCCCCATCCACTTTTCAGAGCCTTATGAACCACCTGCTCAAACCATATCTTAGAAAATTTGTCTTTGTTTTATTTGATGACATCCTCATCTAGAGTCGCACCTGGGCCACACATCTTCAGCATGTAGATTTGCTCTTGCAACTGCTCCGCAAGCATAAATTATCTGTCAATATGTCCAAGTGTTCTTTTGGCATGGAAGAAGTTGAGTATTTGGGCCACATTGTGGGGCGTGAAGGTGTCAGGGTGGACCCCAAAAAGATCCAGCCAATGCAAGATTGGCCTCAACCTAAGACCTTGAAGAGCCTGAGAGAAATTTTGGGTCTCACAGGCTAGTATCACAAATTTGTCCGCAATTATGGTCACATTTCTAGGCCCCTCACTCAACTCCTCAAGAAAAATTCATTCCTCTGGAATGATGAAGCACAATAGGCCTTTACAGCTCTCAAACATGCCATGTGTTCCACTCCAGTCTTAGCACTACCCGACTTCACCAAATCTTTTGTGATTGAATGTGATGCTTCGGGTATGGGTATTGGGGCGATCTTAATGCAGGAAGGTCAACCTTTGGCCTTCATGATCCAACAACTAAGTGGGAAGAATCTGGGACAATATACCTATGAGAAGGAGATGATGGCCATCTTACATGCAGTAGATACCTGGCGACCATACTTATTGGGGTGACATTTCCAAATCCGCACAGACCATCAAAGCCTTAAATATTTTTTGGAGCAACGCCTATGCTCACCACAACAAAATAAATGGCTCGCAAATGATATGATAATCACCCTATGAGTGACCTCAGTTGAAGATTTATTAAACAAAAGGTATTACAGACTCATGTGCTGGTGTGTGTTCTGTGTTATTTAAGCAATGGATCGATCAGATTGCCAATGCACAGACATTTAAATGGAAAGATAGCAGAGAAATACAGTAAGCAACACAAAGACACAAACAATTTTTAATAAGGAGTTCACCCTATTCTCCAGGGATACAACTCTAGTCCAACTTCAGTGGTGGCCTTTTTTTATTGTGTCTTACAACAGAGAAATTACAATACATGCACTCAATATGAGTTCTCCTGACAACAGATTTTTCTTGGCAGGGTGGTTCTTGGATTCCCCAAGCCACTCGGAGTACACAGACTTGTTCTCTTCCTACCAACTCTATGACCCTTGGTCTACAGTGGAAAGAGCCAAATGTGATGCTCAGTCCGGACAGATTCCTATATGGAAAGGCTTGAATCTTCAAGTTCTCTGGTGCTCGATGCTGCCTGTGGTCAGCTCGGCCCTTTGTCTACTCTGTGTTCAGTCCTCCTCTCAGGGTGCACTGTTCACTGTCTCTCTTGGTCGTTTTGACTCCTCTCCAAATCCCCCGTCTCTTCTTCGACTGCCTCCATTCATGGCTTTAACCATTCGATCCCTATGCCTATTCGGTTTCTCTCCCACCTGCGCTGATTCACCTTCTGCAGCTACACTTGGAGTTCCTTGTTCGGCGTCAACATGAATACTCAGGAAGTGCCACGTGTTGTTATCTAACTGGTGCCAACATGCTTTGTTGGTTCATTTCTTCGGTTATGTCGTGGATACGTTCTTTCTCCACCGTGGCGGTCAAATAGATTCCAAATCCCTTTAAATCGTGGCTTAATTCCCTATCGATTCCACTTCTTTCTATCGGACGCAATCTCAGCCGTCCAATCTGGGCTCCTCCTGATCCAACATCATACGCACATCGAGCGCGGTTGACTTTCTTGACCGATAGTGCGTGATCACGGTGGTTTTTCTCTCACCTCCACTGCCACGCGTCGATCACTGAGTGGGATCGCTCCACTCTCCTCCAAAACCTCTCACCGTTCAAGGGCACCCCAATCAACACTGTCGGTTTTCCAGAGCGCGGGTCCCGCCTTTGTCCTTGAGCACTTTTTGTTTCTCCGCCCGTGGTTCTCTGGCTCCCAACGTGACCGAGTGCTTAAGGCTCCCCCATTTCGGCCCTATTTGCCCAACGATGCATGATTAGTGCATCAAAATCGCCTCCTTTTCCAAATTCGGGGCTCCCAACGGCTATTTTGACCTCCTCCATAGTCTCCATGGGCCTCGGTCAGCGCGCTTTGACCGAGGTCCTCATCATTCCACGTCGGCTTCCATGGCCACTGGTTCAAGGCGTTTTTTTATCACTGTTTTGAAAATTTCAAGGATTTGTTCAACTCGATACAGTCAAGGTTCTTGACAGTCTCTTGTGGATCCAATTCGGATCAGCAAAAATGCTGAGATATGATTATGAGATCATTTACAAGAAAGGGCGTGAAAATATTGTAGCAGATGTGTTATCCCGCCAATTTGAGGAGGAAAATACCCTGCTTGCAATTTCCCTTCCCATTCCAGAATGGATTGAAGAGGCTCGCAAGGAATGGTTTTCACATCCCTGACTCTCCCAACTCATTAATCAATTGCAGGCGGATCCAAATTCCACAGCGGGCTACTCGTGGAAGGATGAGATTCTTCGCTACAAGGATAGAGTCGTAATATCACCAACATCTACCCTCAAAAGCCACATTTTGGCAGAGTTGCAATCATCTCCACTGCAGGACATTCAAGCTTTCAGAAGACGTATGCTCACACTCGAAGATCATTTTTTTGGATAGGCATGAAAAAGGACATTCTTACTTTTGTAGCTGAATGCAACGTCTATCAGTGCCACAAAGGAGAAACAATCAAATCCCCAGGCACATTACAGCCATTGCCCATCCCGGCCTCAATCTAGATGGAGGTTTCTATGGATTTCATTACGGGTCTTCCAAAGTCAGGAAACAAGTCAGTCATCATGGTGGTTGTGGACAGACTTTCTAAGTATCCTAATTTTTGTGCCCTAACCCACCCTTTTACACTGACTTTGGTCGCTCAATCTTTCATGGATCAGATCTTCAAATTGCATGGCATGCCCACTTCCATTGTGTCTGATCATGACCCAGTCTTCAGCAGTAACTTTTGGCAGGAACTCTTCAAGCTACAAGGTACCCAACTACAACTCAGTACTTCCTATCATCCACAAACAGATGGTCAAACTGAAGCAATCAACAAATGTATGGAAACCTACCTTAGGTGTTTCACTTCAAAAAAGCAACATCTCTAAGTACAGTGGTTACCTCTAGCTAAATGGTGGTATAACACCAACTATCATGCCACCACCAAAATGACTCCATATGAAGAAGTTTATGGTCAACTCCATCCTTCCCCTACTTCTTATATCAAGGGATGCTCGAAGGTACAAGCAGTGGATCAACTCCTATAGAACCGCACAACCACGCTGGCCCACCTTAGAGAGAATATTCATCAAGCTCAAAACCACATGAAGCAACAGGTAGATCAACATCGCTTAGAATGCCAATTTCAAGAAGGGGATCAGGTATTTTTGAGGCTGCAACCATATAAGGAAACATCACTCAAAGCCAAGGGTTGTCAGAAACTATCTCCAAAATTCTACGGACTGTATCAAGTACTTCAACACATTGGAGAAGTTGCCTACAAGCTAGCTTTTCCACCCACTGCAAAAATCCATCCAGTCTTCCATGTCTCAAGCCTCAAGAAAGTGATTGCGAACAATTGCAGAATTCAAACCAGCCTACCTGAACTGGATGAAGAAGGGTCAATTTGGCTCCAACCTGAATAGGTTCTTGACACATGAGAACGGCAGCTGTGTGGCTACATGATCAACAAAGTCCTCGTTAAAGTGGAAAGACACCTCTCCGGAAGATGCAACCTGGGAACCAGCCACTATTCTTCAGAAGTTTCCGTAGCTTCAGCCTTGAGACAAGGCTATTCTAATGGGGGAGGGCATGTTAGGGTCCCACCCTAACCCTCTTATTTATGTAATAGGATCGAGTCATAGTTATAGTTAAGTAAAGAGCCAATAAAGCCCATATTAATAATTGTAAGTGGTTAACCCACATTTAATGAAGGGACCACAGTTAGTTGCAAATGGGCCATGGTATTAGATAGATGGTATTAATAAGAAGCATGGTATTGCCCCATGGTATTGCACGTATGAATCCTATATAAAGGATAGAGACTCCCCTCGAGGAGCATCATGTCTTATTTTGTATTGAGCTCTACTATATTGGAGGTTGCCCCCTTGAAGAGGCAAGTGAACATTGCTTTCTAAATAATAAAATACTTGCTATTATTTCTCATTGTTTTATGTTCTGAGTATATTTCTTCGCATATTTGGTATTCTGGTATCGTCTTGCAGGTTAAGAGCATAACAAGAAGTCCAAACGGATGAGGAAGTGACAACATACAAGGTAAGGTAACACGTACAACACTCAATGGATCAATCTAAACGAGTGCAACGATTGTTACAACAAGCTTCATGTGAAAGGTCTGTCTGATGTCCGGGAGAGCAGTCTACACGAGTGAGACAATTTTAATAGCATATACAAAACATTTCCATTAATAGCTTATGCATTACAACAAATGAAGCAATTTAGATGTATAACACAGGTTAAAGAAACATGCATTACAACTGTTAAAGATCAACCTTATAACAGATAAAATACATGTGTGAAAACGTGTTGGCCTGTGAGCAGGCTTCTAAATTAAGTGAAAGTTACGAGACACATCGTTACACCATACATCACTAACCTGAGTGCGAGGCATTGGAGCCACTACTTACTCCTCAAAGAAAATATTACAGACTGTCTTGGCTATGTGAGAGGAGCTAAGGTGAAAAGTCATTTCATGTACAAATGAGGGGGTATTTATAGCCAAGGGTGAAATTGTCCCTTGTGGTTGTTCAACTACCCTCATGACCATTTGACTTCCATGACTTTTTTACTTACATCACTCTTTGTTCAACAAGTGTGTCTCTTGAACTTCCACGTTACATCACATTGATTGACAACAAGCCCATAGTGGATGTGGGCGACCTGACTCATGACGTGACTCGACACGACTTGACATGACAATTCTGGTACATTTGTGATGCTACTGGAGTGCATGTTGAGCTAGAGTGCTGCTGGGTGATGGATGCCTTCATGGTGTATCATAGCTTCACCTCCGCATGGTGAAGTGCGTAGAGTCTTCAATGGTCCCTGGTTTGCTTGATGAAGATTTAACATGTTGTTCCTTGCTTGCATGATGGAAGGCTTGACAGGCTCATCTGTTCGCGAAGGTCCATGTTCGTTGCGTTCGTCTGTTTTGCATGCATCATTCATTTGTCCGTTGGTGAAATTTTCCTTCGGCATGCGCTGCCTTTGTTCACCCTCTTCGTCATCTTTCCATGTTTGTTGGTGTACCTATACCTGCAGTCACTCATGACGAGATGACATCAAATCCAAAACCTCCTAGTCTACCATGACGCATAATCATTTCAGATGTAGGTGACCGGGAGAGGTAGCAAGGTTGTGAAGCAGGATGATGGCTTCGGGTATTGCTGATGAAAGCTGTGCAAGAGTCATTGAGTGATGAAGATAGGCAATTTGAGTTGACAATGACTGTTTGCAAGGTCTGGCTTGGCTCGGAGACAAAATTGCGCAAATTTTTGGAGGGATATTCCGAGCTGTTGGAAGGCAAGGTAGGCAAGATCTGCACAGTTTCTGGAATGAGCGGGCAGCAGGGGCTGGAAGGCTAGGTTTGCGCAATTTTCCTTAGTAGCAGATCAGGCTGCATGAAGGGTCAGTGGGCATGGATTGCACAGTTTTTTGGGGGAACTGCCCTAGAGACTGGTAGCCAAAACTAAGCAATTCCCAAAGGGAACTTCCAGTTGGTTTATGGGGTCATTGAATTGCGCAATTCCTAGAGGGAATTGCCAGTTGGCCATTGGAGACATTGGCAACAGGGGATGTTGGCAAGGAAAAATGCACTGAGGTTTGGAGGCCGACCTGCTGATAATCTTTGTGCAATTTCTGAGTTGAGATTTCTAATGGGCAGTGGAAGGCCTGCTCATGAACACTGCACAATTCCTGAGATGAATAGTTAGTCAATTGTCAGGATGATTGACTGGGAAAACTACAAAATTTTCTAAGGGAGACAGGGATGGGCACTTGGTGTCTATCCGACTTGTCTGCATAATTTCCTCAGCCAGCTAAGTGAGTAAGGTCAGTGGACTCTACACAAATTTTGAGGGGAGCTAGTCCTGGGGTGACTTCCAGGTCAGACTATCCAGGTGGCCAACATGAGGGTAGATTGAAATGCTCGCAGGCAACGCAGCTTGAAAAGACTATCTCGGTGATTTTGTTCTGTTCTGGTTGACAGTCGACCGAGTTGAAAGTGGGGTGATGGTCTCGCTTTTGGAGGGGAGTCTAGTCATCATAACTTCAGCAAAAATGACTAATTGTGTGAATGATCAAAAGATGCATAGGTGATCATATGAACACACACTCACTGACTTGATGATGAAATGACCCAAACCATCCACGAAAACATGCTCAACATTACTAAACGATGGTGCAAGTGACAAGCACGACACTCGTGATTGACTGTTCATTGATCGAGACGATGCTTGCACGACAGTGAATGTGACTCCGTGTGTGAGTGCAACAAATGCTTTCATAGCGAACATAAAAATCACATACGAAGCAAAGACTTTGAGCATAACCAGAACATGGTTGGAAGCATGAATTAGACACTGTCATGCAGAAACTTGAATGAAACGAGAAAGAAAGGTAGATGCAAAGACTCACATGAGCTCACAGAGTGAATCCAAGTGTGTACATTCATCAAATGAAACTCTTCAAGGGAGGATCCGAAATTGGCGCGGGCCAAAATTTTGGAGGGTGGTTGTAGCTACTACAACACTTGGCGACACATTGGTAGAACTCTAGATTCTTTGTTTCGGTTCATTTCTAGCACAGGGCCTTGGTCTTTTAGGGAGTATTGAATCATTGTACGGGTCACTTCAGTTTCCCCACTTACCCCATGGACATACGTAGTTCACCCTTTGCCAACAAAGTCAAACAAAATCAAAAGTTCAACTTAGATATCAGTGTTTCAAATCTGGGAAGGGTAGTTTAGCTTGCGAGTTGAAGATTTTCAGAGTATAAGCTTTCATCTTTGGTGTTTCTCTACTGTCAGCAGGCCTGGACAGTATCTCGACAGAGTCATGCAGGAACACACACATTTCTCCACTGTTATCGAGCCTGGTCAGTACCCCGGTGGAGTTGCATTCTTCACCTCTCTATGCAAGAAGCCTTTCTCTTCTTTCACCTTTGCGTTTTTCAAGAGGACTGTGCATAAGCACTTATTTATTTTTGGGGTGAAAGAGGGAACCTGAATTATTCAGAGAAGAAGAGGTTGTTCCTTTAGAGAAGCATGTAAGACCTCTGACAGAGGTTTTCTCTTTTAGATTTTCCCTTTCTTTATTTCTACTAGTTGGATGAGCTTGAACACACAGAGCAGAAGACTGAGTATAGGGATGGGGCTTCCTAGTGTGGACACAAATTCACGATTGGAACAAAACTTCCCTTGCAGATGGTTCGTATTTTCCATCAAGACTTCATCGGCCGAAGGTTACAACCAAGCAAAGAGAAGGCAGACAAAAGACTAGCCAAGTGCTGCATTGTCACAAGTTTCTTCCAATTTCAGCCACATACTCTATTCAAAAGCTGAAACGTAGTAGTTGGAAACACTTATTTCTGGAAACAAAAATAATAATAAACAAACATGAACAAAAATAGTAAGCATAATCAAACAAAGCGAAAACAAATATAATCAACAAAGAAAACATGATGAAAACAACAAACAGTAAGAACACTACATACAAGGCACGGGTGCAACTCGACCTACTAAAAATAATGTTTGAGACCTTAGTCATTGGCAGGAAGGTTGTTAATCCTCTTGTCCAGTGACCGTAAATGATACGTGTGTGGGCCAAGCTTCTTGTGGACTAGTGCAAGTCCACTGGGTTTCGCTACTAGAACCTGGTGGCATTCCAGAAGACCTTCAGTTGAAGACAACACCACTATTTCAGGTACTACATGCAACATGTGCTCAGATGATGGCACAAGGTAGTTGTTTTTATTCTGGGAAGGGTTCAAGTTTGTGAAGTCAACGCGTAAGAGGATTTTCCCAGATTTCTTAGATGCGAGCTTTAAATTAGAAAACCAAGTATGATGATGAACTTTGCAAGTAGTCCAATCACTTAAACTGTTAGTCAATTTTTTTCTGTAAAAGGAGTGCAAACAACATGTATGCGTTACTCGGTCTTTGTTGTAATGGCTTGTCTCCTCGTTTACTTGGAATCTCATGCTGCATTGCTCATGTTTAGTGTGTTCTCAGGTCATCGTCTAGCCATGCAGACTGATCCTGATACTGTTTGGTCAAGCCACCAAAGATTTGCTGCTGCCACGGTGTGTAGTTTTCACCAAGATTGGCCATATATAGATCATGATAGGTCCGCAAGATGCTTTGTTTGTTTGTATCAGTGGTCCTTTGTATGTTTAACACGATAGGTTCATACTCAACATCATTTTTTGTGCATTTTAACTTCAAACAACTCGAAATCATGCATTGTTTGTCATTTCGAATGACTGAGATATATTTGGTCCTTAAGCCATCATGTGTTTTAGATTCATCAAGACTCATGGCCCACATATGGCTTGTACATGGACCATTTGGCATGCTAGTACTACTGCTTCTGTTATTGTTGCTACTATTGCTACTATCGGAAAAATAAACTCTACAAGTTTCATTACCATCAGTTGGGAAAGGAAGGAGTCCTAACTGCGTGTCTGATGAAGTTGGAGTTGGCAGTGCAAGATTACACTCCATTGTTGTTTCGAGGAGGCAGTTTCCAAACATGAGTTCTGTGAAGTCCAACAATTCGTTCTCGCCATTAAGGGGAGTTCCATTATGTTTCATATACCTCTCGGATAACACCAGGATTTGGTTTCATTTTCCATTGTACAAAAGCCACATGTGAGACTAGTCGGTAGAAAAATATCCATCTAGCTTGTTGGACCAGTATCTGCTGAGTAGTAGACCATATGCTTCCGGTATGTCCAAAAAAACTAAGTTGATGAATTTGTGGACTCGACTATCATGATATAGTTAGATGATCACATCACGCAGTCCACCAAAAACTGGTACTGATGTTTTATCAAGTTGGATGATTCTTGCGGATGTTTTGCTCCATCATGCATTGATCTTCTTGGCAATGGAGAGTGGCATAAAGTTGGATGTCGCACTAGAATCAACCAAGCAGTTGTGAACATTATAGTTGAAAACTTCAAAAGAAAGAAGGAATGGGGGACAATCTGAATTTGCTTTTTCCATTCGGAGTGTATTGAGCATAGTGGAAAGTGATCCAAGAGGTGTGCTTGTTCCCTTGTTGGTGGAGGCTGTGCTGTCTGTTACTGTCTGTCCCAACATACACATCAGGATATCTCACTGAATCTGGACTTTGGCTAACTCAAAAAAACTAATGTTTGCTCGTGTTTTCTTCATGTCCTCAACTATGTTGTAGTCCAGAGGTGGTAGTCTCACCGAGGTGTCCAGGGTGGAACGAATGTTCGTGTTGTCCGGCGGATTTTTCTGTAACTTGCTTCTCATGGTTGTACTCTTGTTTTTCACTATCTTCCTGGGCTTTCTTTGTGTTTGTTACTTTGAGGTAGCTGGTGGATTAGCCTTCTTTATTAGCTACCTCACCTTCTCTTGCATTTCCCAAAGTGTAGGGGGACCCCCTTTACTCCTAAGATTGTAACAATCATTTTTCTTTCAGGGCTGCTTCTCTGTGTTCGTTTTCGAGATTACTTGTGAGAACTAATATGCATTCACCACATGCCCAGAACTTGGTGCTTCATCAGGTGTAACCTCTTTGTTATCATCAATGTCTTCTGGCTTCTCCTGCATATCTCCTTCCGCATCAAGTGTATGACTGCAGATAGAGCTAACGACTTGCTTCCAATCTGAACAAGATTTCTTGGGGTGAAACTCTTCGTGGAAGGGACATAAATTAGGATCAACACATTGATCGAGTTGAAACACATTCTTTTGTGCAAATTTGGAAGCGAGCCGATTATTTCTTGATGAGCCAGTTGATGAACTGCTTGCCTGTCTCTATTTGGATGGATGACTGCTTATGAATGTGTCTGTTTTCTGTTGCTTGAGTTTGGAAATTTCAGTGGTCAAGTTCTTGATAAGGTGAGTGAGGGTCTCAATATCAATTGCTTCCTTCTCTCTACCCTTGCTCACCGTTTCTTGGGGCTTTCTACTCGCATCCTTGGAGTCTTTTGTTGATTCGTCATCCTTGATGACTCCAATTGTGCACAAGTCCTTTTCAACAGCAATAGCTTCTTCGTAGCTTTATAAAAGTGTTGGCTTCACAGATTGATTGACAAACCACGCAATGGTGGTTGGCAGTGAAGACGTGTAATAGTCAATGATGATGGAGTCATGAGGTTTAATGTCTGCTACAAACTTGTTCAAAATACGCATAAACCTCTGATTTAAGTCTTTCACTTTCTCTTATCCCTCCATCTAAAGGCTTCCCAATTCTTTGAGTAGCATGGCTGGGGTCTTGTCATTAGCAAACTTTTCAAGGAACATACGTTTGAAAGAACCCCAGTTCTGTATGGATTTGGATGGAAGGCTATGATACCGAGTAGCTGCGCGGCCATCCAAAGTACATGGGAACAATCTGCATGCTACGTCATCATAACGTACCTCAAGGGTTTGGAGCTATAGGTAGAAGTTGTCTAAGTGGTATTTTTCCTTCATTGTGTTGTTGGGTTTGAACTTGATGTTCATTCTCTCCACTCGCTTCGCCATCTTGTGCATAACAACTGGGAGAGCCAATGGTCCCTGAGTCATCCATTCAAGATTTGGGTTAGCCATCTCTTCATCTTCTTCGTCATCTTCAACTTCTTATTTCTCTTCCTCTCCTTCAAATTCTGATGGTTGCGGATCTAAGGCTGTCAATTCATCTCTGCCCTCACCCCCTCTGCTGCCTTCCCCTCTACCTCCTATACCGGAGTTCGATCCCAAGATCACAAGAGTGCCTTGTTCGTCTTCAAGGAAGATTAGTGGTTCCTCTCCATCTTCAATAGCTTCTTCTAAACCTTCAAGAGTGGCAAGGGCTGCTTCTTCCACCGATGATACAACAACTCATGTTAGAGTGGCTTTTGGCTTCCAAGATGTGTGTGGAATATATTGTACAACTGGGATTAGTCCTACTGCTTTCATGAAATGGCGAGTGATGGGATGGACGGAGTGAAGGTGTTGATATGAAATCTCGTGTTCAATTTTGGGAGGTGAGGAGTAACCAACTGCAGAGTCGTGTGTAGGTGAGAGGGAGTGCAAGTTACTGCCTTGACCAGATGGTCGATGTATGAGTGTGAGGGGAATTTCAGCCATGTACAACTGGCTGCCCTCCTTCTAGCGCTAGAAATGTTGACGGTGTCGGACCTGCTAACATTCATGGGATCTCCCCAGTATGAAGTCCCAACTAGACCTCACACTATTTGGCATAGAAATCCCATCTGATATGATGGCCCAGTTGCCATTAATTTCAGCCTCAACTCTTGCCTGTCAGCACAAGAGAGCGGTTTGCTTTGTCTTCGAGAAGTGAGGTTCATGTGCCTGGTGAGTGTAAGTGTCACTTATGTCAATGGTTCTTTCACTGTCGACAAAGAGGGTGAGAATGAGTTCTAGGTTGATTGGGAGCAGTCCCAACACTGCTAGGAACACACAACACAATAGGACATGCACAACTTCCGGAGGAGAAGTCCATATGAATGCAAAGTCACAACATACAAGGTAAGGTAACACGTACAACACTCAACGGATCAATCCGAATGAGTGAAACAATTGTTACAACAAGCTTCATGTGAAAGGTTTGTCTGATGTCCAAGAGAGCAGTCTACATGGGTGAGACAACGTTAACAGAATATACAACAAATTTCCATTAATAGATTATGCATTACAAAAAATTAAGTAGTTTAGATGTAGAAAACAGGTTAAAGCAACATGCATTACAAGTGTTAGATTAGTCTTACAACAGATATAATACATGTGTGAAAACGTGATGGCCTGTTAGCAGGCTTCTGAATTAAGCGAAAGTTCCAAGACACATCGTTACACCATACATCACTAACCCTGAGTGCGAGGCGTTCGAGCCACTACTTACTCCTCAAAGAAAATATTACAGACTCTCCTAGCTATGTGGGAGGAGCTAACATGAAAATTCCTTTCATGTACAAATGAGGGGGTATTTATAGTCAAGGGTGAAACTGACCCTTGTGGCTATTCAACTACCCTCATGACCGTTTGACTTCCACGAATTTTTAACTTACATGACTCTTTGTTCATCAAGTGGGTCTCTTGGAATTCCATGTTACATCACATTGATTGAAAACAAGCCCATAGTGGATGTGGGTGACATGACTCATGACGTGACTCAACATGACTTCACATGACGGTGATGGTACATTTGTGTTGTTGCTGGAGTCCATGTCGAGCTACAATGTTGCTGGGTGATGGATGTCTTCATGACATATCATATCTTCACCTCTGCATGGTGAAGTGTGTAGATTCTTCGATGGTCCTTGGTTCGCTTGATGAAGCTTTAACATGTTGTTCCTTATTTGCATGTTGGAAGGCTTGACAGGCTCATCTGTTCGCGAAGGTGTATGTTCGTCGAGTTCATCCATTTCACATGCATCATTCATTTATCTGTTGGTGAACCTGTCCTTGTGCATGTTCTCCCTTCATTCATCATGTTCATTGTCTTTCCATGTTTGTTAGTGTACCTATACTTGCAGTCACTCATGACGAGACGACATCAAATCCAAAACCTCCTAATCTACCATGAAGCATGATCATTTCGGATGCAGGGGACCGGGAGAGGTAGCAAGGTTATGAAGCGGTATGATGGCTCTAGGAACTGCTGATGAAAACTTCACAAGAGTCACTGAGTGATGAAGACGGGAAATCTGAGTTGACAGTGACTATCTGCGAGATCTGGCTCAACTGGGAGATAAAATTGCGCAAAGTTTTGGAGGGATAGTCTAGGTTGCAGGAAGGCAAGGTAGGAAAGATCTACATAATTTCCAAAATGAGCAGGAAGCAGGGGCTGGAAATTCAGATTTGTGCAATTTTTTAGAGGAGCGGGTCAGGCTGCATGAAGGGTTAGCAAGCATGGATTGCACAGTTTTTTGGCGGAACTTCCTGGGAGACTGGCAGCCAAAACTACACAATTCCCAGAGGGAATTGCCAGTTGGCTACTAGGGTCACTGGTAGCCAAAACTACACAATTCCTAGAGGGAACTGCCATTTGGATGCTAGAGACACTGGCAGCAGAAACTACAAAATTCCTGGAGGGAACTAGCAGTCTACTGTCAGTGGATGCTGGCAAGGGAGACTGCACTGAGGTCGAGAGACTGACCTGCTAGTCATCTCTGGGAAATTTCTGAGCTAAGTTGACTGATGGGAAGCAGAAGGCCTACTCATGAACATTGCGCAATTTCTAAGATGAACAGTTGGTCAACAATCGGGATGATTGACTGGGAAATCTGTGCAATTTTCTAAGGGAGACAAGGACGAGCACTTGGTGTCTATCAGGCTTGTATGCACAATTTCCTCAGCCGGCTAAGCGAGTAAGGTCAGTGGCCTCTGTGCAAATTTTGAGGGGAGTGAGTCTCGAGGTGACTGTTGGGTCCAAATGTCTTGGTGGCTAGTGTGAGGGTGATTGAAATGCTTGTGGGCAACGTAGCTTGAAAGGACTAGCTTGGTGCTTTTGCTAGTTGACAGTCAATCAAGTGGAAAGCAGGGTGATGGTCTAGCTGTCAGAGGGGAGTCTGGTTTTCCGAACTTCAACAAAAATGACTAAGTGTGTGAACGATCGAAAGATAGATAGGTGATCCTATGAACACACACTCACATGACTTGACGATGAAATGGCCCAAACCTTTCAGATACACATGCTCACCATGATTGTCCGAGGGTGAAAGTGACAAGCACGACACTCGTGATTGACCATTCATTGATTGAGACAAAATTTGCATGACAGTGAATGTGACTTCGTGTGTGAGTGTGACAGATACTTTCATAGCGAACACAATAAGCACATACGAAGCGAAGACTTTGAGAATAACCAGAACATGGTCGCAAGCATGACTTATACACCAACATGTAGAAACTTGAAGGAAAAGAGCAAGCAAGGCGGATACAAAGACTCACACAAGCTCATAGAGTGAATCCTAGTGTGTACAGTCATCAAGTGAAACTCTTCAAGGGAGGCTCCAAAATTGGTGCAGGCCAAAATTTTGGATGGTAGTTGTAGTCGTTATAATAGGTTATTTATGACAACAGTTGATACATAACATCAATGCATCAATCTTGAAGTTTTGTTGAAGTCAGTGGGTTTATTTGAGATGGAAACTATGGCAGCAAACCCTCCTGAGATCTAGTTTGGGGCAGTGAAGGACTATTTGGGGAAGCATAGGCTAGTTCAAGGATTGTTGGAGAAACAAATCACATTTTCTAAGGAGATTTGTCGACTAGGGCTTGATCTAGGACACAAGGCATGTATGTGGCATCCATTGGACTATGGAAACAAAGAAGAAATGAAATATTGCTTATTCCTGAGGCTTAAGGCAAGATTAAAAGTATTAGGATAATAGGGTTTATTGATGCATTAACATTTTTTGTGTATCTAAAATTGTAGTGTGCAATTTGGAAGGACTATGGGTTTATAACCCATTATGTACTTCTTTATTGGTTTCATGCATATGGAAGGTTGGTGGAATTTAATGTGATCACCTAGGAATAGGGGAATCCACAAGGTATCAGAGCTTTTCTCTAATTGAGTTTCTCAAGGATTTCAAATGTTGTGCTTACCTATTTATAGGATATAGCATTTTGTGCAATATATCTTAAGAATGGCATCAACTAACCTCATATTTGAGAACATATTGGAAGGTGTGTTAATTCATTATATTAGACATTGTCAAAGATGTTATACCTAAAGATCCACAATATTTCACAGTTTAAAAGAAGTAACTGAAGCCCAAAAAAATGATTATGGATATAATAAAGGATTATTTGATCCCTCACATAACCATGAAGAAATTAGTTAAAATATGTTCCACACCCTAGTTGGGATCTACCAAATGGAGTCTATTTCTATGGGACCTAGGATTCCTCATTACAACAAGGATGATTTAGTTGATTCCTCCTCACAATTTGGATATTGCATCCAAGTTTGATGTATAATCAATCTAAGTATTTTCAATATCTATCATCAGTTAAATGCAGGAAAGTGTCTACATTTCCATTTTGTATATATAGATATATACCTGTCCAATTAATGGACAATTAACAATATAGCTTTGAAAAATGTTCAACTAAACCCTCAAAAATAATATATATATTTCTTCATGGAATATATGTAAATATTTTTTAAGTGAATTTGATAACTCTTCATTTTATTTTCACCTCAAGAGAGTTGACCCTTATCTATGCTTGATTGATCCAAGATTAAGATGGATCCAAGCATGATTCCAATGGGTTCTTAATATGTGAACAATGGGGCATATTGGTATATGGCGTTAGCCTAGTGATTGTTTTCTACTCTAAAATATCACAAATCAAGGGTTTAGTTTGAGCATGGTGATGATGGCAAGTACCGAGTAGCATGGGTTTCTACTATTCCCTTCCAACTCCAGTAAAGTTACTCTTTATACTTTAATTATGTTTTCTTTGTTCCAATTCTCAATAAGAACCTAATTTCAATGTTCAATAATGGAGTATAAGGTCTATATAGTAGTGAACCAGTAGATCCTCATTAGGCTCATGGAGTCTAACCCAAAATCACCCCAAGTGATAGGGGTAACAAAATTCAATCTATAAAGGTTTCCCCTGTCAAAACCTAGTTCACAACAATGACAACTTGTGTGAGGTGTGGCACAAGAGGATAGTGCACCACATCATAAATCATTTCCTATTCTAAGGGAGATAGTCCCATGTCTTCCAAATTTCAACATTTTGAAATAGGTTGCATGCAGAAGGTGCACATTTGGCAAACCTGCCAAGGCTACATTCCCAAACAACAAGAATAAACCTAGGAAATAATAACTTAAAATTGATTGGGAAATAAACCTAGTCTCCAATATTACAAAACAATAATTGTGATTAGAATATGAATATGTATCAAATATATCATGCACACCACATGGAATTCCATTCTATTAGCACAAAACATCAAACTAATATGAAAGAAAGTGAGTGCACTATTCAACACAAAATAACATTGTTAATCACCCTGGTCCAATACACCGATTAGTTAACTCTATGAGGTACTCTTAACAAGGTGTAAAACTATCATCACCATAGCCCAACCACTCATTGAATAAATCATGATGGTTGGAAAAATAAGGGTCACATTTGCAGTGAATTAAATCAATGTATCGAGATGCTGGCTAACTATTTGGCTTTGTCAATGTTATCAAAGAAAGAAGTATTTTTATGCTACATGAGCCATTATAATTTAAAATTTTAATAATGTGTTATATTTAAAATTTGAATTATATTTCTTTATTTCCTATTTTCCACTGTAATAAAATGTAGTTTAATTTTCTTTATTATTTTTTGTAGACGTTTTGTGGCTAAATTAGAATGCAAAAGCACCAAATTTATAGAAATTTTATATGCTAGTACTCAACCAAAGTTATAACACTGCAATATGCAAACACAATTGGAGCATGTTTGGAAAAAATACACTTGAAGAAGCACAACAAGTTAGAACCTCAACTAGGAAATTATGATAATTATAATTTATGACCCTCTAACATATTCATGACCCTCAAAACTCACTAAATTTATTATGATCATCTTATAGGTTAGATTTCCCACTACAATCTTTGATTGTGGGGGAGACAACTAGTAGATATACCTGATACATACACCATTTCCTTGGACAATATTAATATGTAGAAGTGGAGGGTGAAGTACAAGGTGCCTATTATGGATAAGGTAAATATGTGGTTAGAAGAGGAGCAATAGCAACAAGTATAGTTGGTAGGGGAGGCGAAACAAGAGGAGGAGGAAAGAATGACTTTGACATAAAAAAAGGGTCTTGTGGAAAGACAACACCACTTTCTACATATATTAATAAAGCCACACAAACCATCCTACATCACACAAATGATATGAAAACAGACAAACCATGACCTCTTCTTAGAACAGGGAGAGACAGATTTGATGCTACATAGCTAGCTGATATATTTTCAATTGTAGATGATTCATGATGATGATATACATTTAAATATTAAATGTCAATGATTTTTGGTTGTCAACTTTTGAATCCTTGATTGGAAATCTATCAAGGCTCAGGATTAAGTATCAACTTTGATATATCATTTTTTAGACAGCATCTCCTACATCATATGTATGGATTTGCTTTCCATATTCATGTACTGTAATGTTTATTTGAGATCGTTGGTTTATATTTTACAAAAATCGGAAAAAAAATGAATTTATTTTGTATTTTTGTTTTACATAGATTGCTAAATTTTGCTAATTTTTTCATCAATGTTGCTTAGAAGTTGTATTCCAAAACCTTGCTAGTTTTTTATAGTGCCAATTTTTCACAATGATCCTAACAATGCCTTGCAAGATGACTAGTGGTTCATATATAATGCTTCAATAGTTATTTGCAAGCTTTGTTGTAAGGATCACATGACAATATAGAATAAGCCTTTAATGATTATCAAAGAAGAGGAGCATCATTATCATCAAAAAGTTCATGAATTCAATATGTTGTTATCATATAACTAGACTTCCTAAATAGTTTGTTGAAGTTCATGAAAAAACTACAGTGTATTGGTTTGAGCTACAAAAATCACTTTACCATCTGTTGGCTAGAAAATTCACACAAATTTTACAAAAGCCTTATAGGAAGCACCAATATATGCCATAAATTATGCTATGGGCAGTGAAGGAATCAAGGGTTTTGCAAATCAGGTTAAGAAAGAGTATCCTTCATAGAGGAAAAGGCTAGTCTTCATGTTGCCACAATGTATCTTAAGGTTTTTGTATCTTTCTGCTTATTTCTAGAGAGTAATTACTTATTGCTAGAGTAAGGGAATGACTCTATACAGATCATTCAGAATCATCAGTTTTCTCATGATCAAGTAGCAATTATATGGTGGCGAAAGTGGAAGCTAAATATAGGAGGACTTCTTACTCACCTTGTTGTTCACATTGATACATTTGAGCAAACTGAAAACAAAAATTGTCGAAGTTGATGGTCTTCTTTCTCAACAGGTTTAACTTAGCATGCATAATTTTTAAGAGATATAAGAGTTGATTTCACCCTTAAAAAAATGCATGCACAGGTGAATAATGCCATTGGGTAGATGGTTTTCATTTGAAGTTTGGCTCTATCAGAACCTTTTATGCAGTTTTTTTTTTAATTTTTTTT
Source organism: Pinus taeda (assembly GCA_000404065.3). Lineage (NCBI taxonomy): Eukaryota > Viridiplantae > Streptophyta > Pinopsida > Pinales > Pinaceae > Pinus > Pinus taeda. The sequence continues at coordinate 137,911 of APFE030965774.1, read as the reverse complement.
TTTAAATTTTGACACATTAGATGAGGCCAGGCATGTTGAGGAAATCATGTAGTTCATTAAATCAAAATTGAGTATCACACACTCTATTTTGTTTTGATAGGTGATTTGACCTTTCTACACTAGAATATATCCATATTAACCCTAGAATTATCCAACATTGTGAAGGATCAAATCCATCAAGGTGTGAATCCTTTTTATAGTGAAAAAAATTGAGACTTCCACCCAAAAGCAATTAATTCAAATCCCTTTCTGCAATTGATAGATGTAGGGTTAAGATAAATGCTTGTTGGTTTTCTTTTTTATTAATTTTTCAGATTTTCTTTGACACTAGATATTGGAGGGAAACTTTTATCGATTTTAATTGATATGCATGACACATGTCACCATGTTGGCCTATAGAATGTGCTTCTCAGCACAAACATGCAACCGAAAGGGAAAGAATAGCACTTGATGGACTATTTAGAGGAAACTAGTGATGATATTAGGAATTAATGTTTGCACATTTTATTCTTACATCAATAAAGAATGGGGCCAATAAAAAACTTAAGAATATCATGCACACTTACCTAAGGGATCAAGCATCATGAAAGGGGTAATGACATCAGCATTGGCTACTGTAAGAAATAGTGAAAAATCCTAACCAAAGAGGGTAAATGACAATGGCATCTAAGAAGAGGTGGTGACCACTCCTAAAACGACAAAATATTTCATCTTCTGTTGATGACAATGTAATCTAAGCATAGATGGATTTCATTCCTAAACAAAGAAGATTACATTTGTCTTCTATTAGGGATGCATATGAAGGAGATTATGAGGCTAGACAATATCTAGCATGGAAGAAAATAAAAAATGTCCCAACATATATTTGCCTCAAATTTCATATAAAAATGTTTTGCATTTGGAGGACCTATTATCTTCAACCCATAAAGTCTAAGTTTTCATTGTGAGGCAGCTCTATTACAAGAGACTACGATATTTGTGTGTCAAGACAAGTATCAGGTAGATATACTTAAAAAATTGTTAAATACCTCATCTATAACTTAATGTTCCTTCATGAATGAAAACATCATTCAATATCCCTTAGATGAAAATGGGTGACATATGGATTGCTAAAGAAAAATATCAAAAGATTTGGTGTTAAGCTAGCTGGACTTGAAATTTAATAGACTCATTCTTGAGACCTAAGTGATCCTTGATAGGTACTGTCCTTTTTTGTTCGCCAATGGAAAAATAAAGTCATAAATTAAAATTAGGCATATCATCTGTAAAACTGCAAATAGTATTTTAACTTATTTAAGGAATCAACCAGTGTAACACAGGGTAGCACATTTCAAAACATGACTCCCTATTGAGGATGTTGTAGGAATCCCATACATACCTAGTATTTAGGGTACTTCAGGGTATACCAAAACTATCCAAAATTCGCATCCTCTGCATGGGGGTACCTGCAAAGGCAACCTGTTCACTCAAGGGACACACATAAGTACCCACAAATGACACCCATGTTTTAGGATAATCTAATAAAAAACCTTAAAAACCTAATAACTAGTTTCCCACCCTTTTATACTCAGTCCCATCAACTCTCATAGGCTTTATAAACCTAGAAAACCACAAGATTAATGAACTCCCACATACCCTGTTGTTTCTTAAAACTTGTTTTTTTGTGGCAGTTCTAGATATAATGGGTGCATATCCCCACGTACCAGAAATTTGGCACATGATAGGAATTAACAATCTAATTTTAAAATTAAGGAATAGAGTAGTCCAAGTATTTTATAGTTCATTCACTAGAAGGATCTACCCTTAGAATATGCTAGGTGGGCAGGGATTGAAGTACTACTGCAAATCCAACACTCTAAATTCTTTGGGGAAAATTAATTCAAGGAAGAAAAACAATTAGGATGTCTAATAGTTGGCATTCATAAAATTTTGAGGGAAATTTTCCTTATCCTATTGTAGAGTAATAAAATATTATGTGATAATTTGGTTCTTGCTACATAATCATAACTATTGCCAGCTAGATGCTTAGACATGAAGTTTATTGTGTTAAATGATGTTATAATTTTTACTATTGTTGATTATACTATTGTACTTTCTTTTTCCCGCGTTATTATTATTTTCATTAGCATGTTGCACTAAATTTAGTGTTATAGACATGTATTTTCTTAACCATGATGAATTGGTAACTCATTAGAGTAATTTGGGCGATGCCCAAGATCAAACCTCTATCCCACCAAGAGTATATCAAATAGTCTGCAAGCCCAATATATCAATAAATTATGACTTAGCAGGAGTTGAGACATCCTAAACCACACCAAGGAGCTTTATCCCAAGAGTTGCCTACTCTTCAAGCCATATGACGATGGACCAACATGTCCTTCATGGGAATTTAAATCGGGTGGAGGGGATAACAAACCATTATCCCAACCACTTAGGAACTTGTATTTAGTGTAGTTTCTACAATCTGTAATAGTTTTTTGCTCATAACAACAATGTCCAAGACCCAAATAAAGACGCAATTCACATCATATTTCAAATCAAATACAAAATTTCCAATTAGGCTCATAATAGTGCTCCTATGCTGCAAAGTTAGGCCAAGTAATAGGTGTGATAAATCATTGAAGAACCAATACAACTCTAACGACTGATACAACTATGTATAATTTATTATCATGACATAGTATTACATTTAAAGATTATAATGCACATCACATCCAAGTTGGGAGGTAAGGAAATGCATCACAATAACAACTAGAAAAGAGAAGAAAATTTCAAGAAAATGTGGGAAAGGGGCGGGATAAATGGAGGCACATCATGGGATATATTGGATGTGGTAACACATAAAACATAATTTATACACACATAATGTCTAAGCCAATAGAAATGGTAAATATAACTAGAGAATATTGTAATGTTAGATACGATGGAACAAATATGCACATTGCAAGCACCAAATTAAATAATTTTAAAATTGGTGAATCAATGATCTTCTCATTCAAAGGAAAATTAAGCATACAACAATACATTATCACCATAATCTAAACAAAAATATTAAAAAGGAAAAAGGGTGTAGGGATGTATCATTAACCTAGCTCAGATAGAACAAATTGATCTTCTAGATCCATGCATTCTAATAATGCCCCCATTATTGTCATTATCCCTTTACAAAGGCTCATCACTACCACAAGAAACCCCTTTATTCAGTTTCAAATTTTTTATTTGTAAGTGATTTTTAGTTTTAGGGTTTTGATTGAGGTGTAGATTTTTTAGTAAGATGCATTAAGTTAATAAATGAGATTTGAGTTTTATAAAAAAAAAAAATTTAATGGAATTTAAAGTTAAAACACACACATGGCCCAGGGGCAATAGGATATTTTCAAAAGTATCCATGTCTCCATGTAGCAGGCAAGCGTGGTCAAGAAAAGACAAAGCATCCATCCAGGTATAGGGCATGGCCATGTTATGGGAATCCACTTTTAGTAAGACATGTCTTGGGAATTTTTCAAGGAATCCCCAGAAAATAAGGGATGGACAAGAAAATTTACATTATATCTTGGAAATCCCATCCTTGGTGAATTTAGTGGATCTGCTGTAGACCCCTAACATTTTGTAAATCTGGTTAGACAAAAAATTCATAATTAAGTATTATAATAAACAATGTGGATAATAAGTACATGTCATTTTATCAAGTTATTTCTCATCATAGATGTTTATCACTCTCAAAATGAAAATTAGAATTAAAGTTCCTCAAGAAATAATGGATACATTCTTAATTTGATCATTTGGAAAAAAATATAGATGGGGATTAATTGACAAACATAGACAAGTTGTCAACATATCTTCATCAAAGTCACTTGTTTTGTACTTGTATACAACAACTAGAGACAAAATCAAGTTAGAACTTGGAATAGTGTCATTATACAAAACGCTTGATTTCCTCAACAGATAGAGTGAGAGTTTTTCATTACCCACAAAAGGTTCAAATTCCTAGTGACATGTTCACCCCTTGTGTGCCATCTTGTTCATGCAAGCAGGCTATCACACCCGCATAAGCAAGTTGTTCCATGTGGATGGAGCCAGATACAACTCCTAGGAAAATATGGCGGAATAGATACCCCAGTCACAGGGTCTGGGTCTCAAGCCACATATTCACCCATTATGTACCACCTTGCCATACAAGAAAGTTGTCTCACTTTCATAAGCAGGCTACTCCAACTTCCATGTGGATGGAGTTGGATACAACACTAAGAGAAATATGGAAGAATAGATACCCTAGTCACAGGATCTCAATTCAAGTAGTAAATAAAAAATAACGTTAACAAATGGTAATGTCTTATCTATGAGTTTTAGTGGAAATGTTTTCAAGCTGCTAAAGTAGAGGATGCAACATTACGGGAAAAATTCAGGATGTGTAGGACCAAAATTCCTAGCTGTTCAAAAAAATCGAAGTAGAAAAGTCATATAAATTTCTGATAAGTTAATGAATGGAAATTATATTATGCTGTAGCTTCCCTCAACAAGTTGTAATCCCATTTGCTAGCCATAAATTAACCCCAGTTACTCTGCACTAGTAAGCAGAAAACACATTTTCCAGGTGACACGAAAATTAGTAATTCAAGGCAAGTATATAAAGAGTATTTCGACCATAACTCTTTTTTTGATAGAAATTTCTCCCAACAAACTTCGATTTTCTCAAATTTGTGCAAGAAACTAAGGGTTGGAGTGCATTGTCCAAAGAAATTGAAGTAAAAAAATACATGAATGGGTATGAGAGAAAATTAAAAGAGGAGACATACCTTCCTACAAGTATTGGTGGGGGTGAAGTGGACTTGGAGAACATTACCTGATCCATCTACTCTATGTAGAAATTTCAAGCTCTGTTCGACTCACCTTCACTGCAACAAATGTTATGTCCCGTCTTCACTAAGAATATTGTGAATAACCATCAAATCCCACGCTTTTGTTATCAAGGATGTGCCTCCTAAAAGCCTCCCGTGCAGGGGTTAAATTTGACAAGTCCCCCTACCCATCACATATTTTTTTATGACAGTTTTATTTTTAATTCACCCTTATCCTAACTTTTAATAGTTACTTTTACCCTGTATTGCAACTAAAATTGAAAAGTGGAGAAGACTATGTTACAACTAAAACAAGTGAGGAATTGAGATACAATTCTTTAGGACACTCTTATAGAGAAAGGCCTATGACAGTAATATGCCCCAAAAAAGTACAAAAGTAACATTGTCTTGTAGAGGATCAACACATATAATGGAGTCAAATAAGAGCAATATTATGTGTCTAGTTTGATAAAGCAAGTGTATTCACCAACTATTGACCACAATATCAATGCAAGAATCCTCAACCTAAATTGCACCTACGTTAAGTGAACCAAATTCCTCAATTACTAAGGCAACAACTTCAAACATGGCTTTATTGAACATGGTTGTCTTTTTGTTGTTCATGTCACAAGAAGTGCAAACTACATACAAGTTAAATATGGATATAAAATGCAATTCATTAAGTAACAAATGTAAAATTCCAAAATGATACCAGTTAAAGTAAGTTCACGATACCCCATAATGGTAAAAGACTGTGTTCTTTATGAACAATTGATATGCACAACGATATGACCAAGAATATTGTGAGAACAACCAATTAACAACAAAATTTTGTTGATGCAGGTTCCTAAGGCACATGAGGGAAATATATTGTTGGCAACTTGGCATAACAAACTATGAATAAATAAATTAACAACATTAGATTTACAACCATTAAATACATCAATAAGATATAGAAAGTCAGAGCATCTATGATTTTACTCAAATACACGTTTGAGAAGGCAAGTGATCGATACTTAAAAAATCTCCATAAGCTTGGTAACCTCTAATTGCAATGGGGAACACTCACATGACCACAAGTAAATAAGCGACCTTTGCTCCTCTCCACATTGGTACAAAGGTAGAATGATTGAGACTAGATGGCATAGTAGCCTTCATTCTCATATACAAATTCCTAGTTAATCACGGGAAAGAAACATCATCTATAAGGTAAGCTATCAATATGTAACCTTATCTAAACAATATGGACAAAGATAAGAAATGATAAGGAAACACAAGTCTATGTTGCTACAAAAGCACGGTACCTATATTTCCAAAGAAATATTGTTGTCCCTGAAGGAAAAATAAATATTTCCCAATGAATTCAAGAATGAGAATGTTGTTGTAGTGTCTATCTTGGCCTTTAGGTTTTCACAATATATGCCCAAGGGTGTAAATTTTCTTGTGGACAAACCCCAAACCATAGTGCATTATGTAATTGTAGTTATAGCACCTGTAAGGGACAATCCTAGTATGGAGTTAAGATTAGACAGTGGGAACAAAACAATGCAAAGGGAAACGAAAACCAAATACCATTCCACTATAGTAAGTGGATTGGATCCACCAGTTGGGCCACAAAAAATTTGTAAAATAACTTCTTTGTCTCTCCACCAATCAATATCAGGGCAATTGTCATCCTGACTAATAGATAAACAATTGAAAATAGAGTCAACCATACACCAAGCTTCTCCCCTGAAATGTTTAAAGAAAAATTAGCATTCATACATTCCTTCCATCTAGGATTATTATATCCAACATCTATATATGATTGAATCTATTAGATCTACAAAAAATACATCTAAAATCAGATGTTTAGACCTAAAACTGAAGATTATATGGACGTTGCATTGGAGATAGCAATCCACACTTTGATATCCAATCAAAATAGACATGTAGCTTAAGATTAGTAATAAATCACCCTAGATATCAAGATTGTAATTGCAGAAGGTATATATTATTGTTACCAAATGTAGGGTGTGCAAGCTCCACATATTTTTTGTAGTGTTCCCCAAACAACTTCATGAAGCATGATAAGAACCCACAGAGTAGAGTTGCCACATGTATGCTATGGTCAGACAGACCCAACTCATTTTAGTATTCATGGACAAGAAAGTACAAATCACAACAAAGTTATAGAAGGAATAAACCCACATCACCATACTTCTATATTCATAGCTCTGAGAGGCATAGGCACATTCTGCAACCAAGGTAGAGTTAGTAATATCAATGGTTTTGAATCCCAACAACTTAAAGAAATATTTAAGCCCATCATCTGGGTGCAAAAACATAAAAAATGTTACCTTTAAGAATTCAAAACATAAAAATTGGTACTTTTAAGAATTTAATATTTATTTGAACGGATCTTGGATTCATGTTTATACTCATGGGAAAGAAACTACAAATCAAAAAAATGTTATAGAAAGTAAAAATAGCAACAATGTTATAGAAGGACTAAACCCTCAATGGAACACTTATATATCCATAGCTCTGAAAAGCACATTCTAAAGCCAAGGTAGAGGTAGTAATATCAATGATTTTGAATACTAGCAGCTTAAATGACTATTTAACTCCGTCGATTGGGTGCAAAAACATTAAAATTGTTATTTTTGGGAATTCAAAACATAAAATTATTATTTTTAAAAATTCAATATTTATTTGAATAGATATGGAATTATGGAATTTTGATGGATCTGTTTAAATATTAATTAAAGGTGGATCTATTTAAATATAAAACTAATAGAACTCAGTTCTAAGTTATGATACAAATCTCAAATAATGTCACAATACAAATATCAAAGATAAAAGAAAATGCAAATGAAAACAAAGGTTGCAGAAGAAACAAACCCACGACAACCCACATTTTATCCATTGCGGCACATTTTACAGAGGCAACCCACATTTTATCCATTGCATTCCATTGCACTGACACATTCTACATATGCACATTCTACAACCTAGTTAGATATAACAATATCAATATGATTTAATCACAACAAGTCGATGTGAAAAATTTGAGATTTTTAGCTTGAGGAATTTGATCATTTTTTAAGTATATTGGACCAGGGTCAAGATGAATGTAAAATCACTTCAAATTATTTTGCAAAATACATCCATGTGATCTAACATTAGACCATATTTTGATGAATCTCAATTTTTTTTTTTTTTTTAAATCCCATGAAAACATGGAAGTAAAAAGACAAATAAATCAAAAAAATTCTACATACCATCCTAAGAAGGTAAAATCCATTGGTCACTACAAGAAAATAGGTCATTAGTGAGGGTCAAAAAATGTCATCATAAGCTCATTAGCGACAGTCAAAAGAGCCTTCATCACCAAAAAATAAACGTCACCAAATGTGGCGTCGCAAAAAGTATAGGTGTTGTGGCGACATTCAAGGTCTGTCACCAATAATGATTTATAAAGATGGATAGTGACCATCATCATTTCATATGAGCAATGTTGACGGATCTTAGCCTCTGTCACCAAAAAAATGAACGTCACCAAAGGTGGCATCACCAAAAGTGTAAGTGTTGTGGTGACATTTGAGGTCCATCACAAATAATGGTTATAATGATGGATAGTGACAATCACAATTCCATCTAAACAACAACGATTTATTGTGGTGGACTTTTCATGGTCGTCACTATTAATTCATATATATGGTGACATTCATTGACTGTCACCATTTCATATGAACAACAACAATTTATGGTGATGGACCTTTCATGGTCATTATTATTGATACATATATATGGTGGTGTTCTTTGACCATCACCATTTCATATTTTTGTGAGGGTCAAAAAAAGTCACCATAAATTTATCGGTGATGGTCAAAAGAGCCTTCGTCACCAAACAATAATCATCGCCATTTCATATCAATATCAGGGCATGATGGAATTGAACCACCAACCTTTTGCATGAAAAGCAGGTGCTCTTCCATTGAGTTAGCACCCTTTAAAACATTAGGCCTTGAAACTTTATAGATTGTAAATTCTACAACTTTCAATAAATTCTAAAACTTTTTAAAGTCTTGGAAAATCTCTTACTAAACAAATAAATAGCATCGAAGTTGTAGGTCCCTACCTAATGGTTATGGAAGTTATGAAAAGTGGGTGGAAGGAAAAATAATTACATATAAGATACTCAATATGTTTAGTTGAATACTCAATTAGAAGTGAAACTTTGAAGACATTTATAACCTATAAATGACTTATAATTATCAAACCTAAAATCTACAATGACATCAAATAT
>APFE030965774.1:111609-122201 GCA_000404065.3 Pinus taeda | reverse complement strand
ATTAGTCCAAAAAATGGAAAATAGTAGAAGTCTTGAATTTACAAGAAAAGGCAGAGAATTTGTAACTTTGTTGAATCACAATAGGAAGACATAATTATATGATTACAAAATCAAAGCAGAAGGGAGTATATAAATAAAATTGGTTATTCAACCAAAATGGAAGAATCTCAAGGAGGAGAAAGAGCCTAGTGGTGGAAGATGACCAGGAAGTTGGAGAGCCCTTTAAAAACTAAAAGCTTTCCCCAGTTAGGTATGGCTAATAAAATCTTAAAATGGGATAATGGCCAAAAGAAGATTTAGAGTTGACCATGGCAATATATATATTGTACAAATTTGATGAGGAATCTATGGATAATCTTTTTGCCACCTAGTATTCTTCTAGATCTGCTTAAAATGAACTATTATAGTTGTTGAAGGGTTAAGCATGTTGATAATGGATGCAACAAGGAAAGGGTCATTTGACATTTCCTCTTTAGATGACGTTACAATTTTTAGTCAAGGTACCATTGGTAAATTAAGAAGCATAAAGGAGATTATGGATATAAAATTGGTTATTCAACCAAAATGGAAGAATCTGAAGGAGGAGAAAGAGCCTGGTGGAAGATGGCCTGAAAGTTGGAGAGTCCTTTAAAAAGTAAATTATTTCCCTAGATAGGTTTGTCTAATAAAATCTTAACATGGGATAATGGCCAAAAGAATATTTAGAGTGGACCATGCCAATATATACTGTACAAATGTCATGAGGAATCTATTGATAATCTTTCTGTAACCTACTATTCTTCTAGATCTGCTTTAAATGAAGTATTACAGTTGTTGAGGGGTTAAGTATGCTGATAATGGATGCAACGAGGAGAGGGTCATTTCACATTTCCTCATTAGATGACATTACAATTTTCAGGCAAGGTACCATTGGGAAATTAAGAAGCATAGAGAAGATTATGGATATATATTGCCAAGCAAAAAAGTATGAGGTCAACATGATGAAGTCCTCAATAATGTTCAATGAGGTAGAGTAAAAGGTAAGAACTCTTTGCTCCTTATCACTGACTCTCATCTTGACCATGGAATAAAATACTTGGACTCTAAATGAAAACCAAATGATTATAAGTATGTTCATTGGCCTTGACTATTTGACAAATTTGAAGCTAGAACCTCTATATGGTGCAATAGATTTCTCTCACCTGGTGGTACACTGGTACAAGTGTTCCTCTTTATTGGGTATCCATTGCACACATTCCCAAAGGCATTATTAGCAAAATTAGGAAAAATTGTTCCAAGATTCTACATACAGGGAGAAGGTAAAAGGAAGGAACCCCCCTTAGTTAAATGGACAAGAGTAGTTAAAAGGAAGGAATCCCCCAGTTAGGTCTGGGTAATAAAATATTAACATGGGATAATAGCCAAAAGAGGAGTTGGAATGGACCATGGAATTATATACTATACAAATGTCATTAGGAATCTATGGATCATCTTTTTGTCACCTACTATTCTTCTAGATCTACTTGAAATGAAGTATTTCAAATATCAAGAGGGACTAGATGTCTTTGGTAGAATGACTTTATTCATGGATAACAAATAAATCTAAAAAAAAAATTACAACTTTTTCGTGCTTTGCAATCTAGGGTATCTGGATTTTGATGAATTGCATATTTTTAAAGGTCTTCAAATGAACCTGCACAAATAGGTCACAAAATTAGGGTCTCTCTTAAAGGGAGTTTGAATCCTCTGAAAGAAATACTCCTAAAGAACCAAACATTGGTTTGGATAAGATCCAGGGCTTCTCAAGTAATACTTGTAGGTATCTGGAGATTCCAAGATGTTTTTTGACGAGGCAAATAACAAAATGTAGAATTAAAAATATGACGTTATTCCCAATAATGAATCAAGTTTGAGAAGTAAAAAGTTGTTTTTATGTAGAGAGTTCAATACAAAAGCTAATCAACTATCTAAAGAAGTTATATTATAAAGGTGGTTCCTATCTAAGCAATTGTTCAGAGGGACTCAATTTTTGAACTCTAAAATACCATTTTATTGATGCAAGAGTTGAAAAGAGTTTTAAAATGGTCTTTGGTAGAGATTTCTATTTTTTTCACTAATTGAGATATCAACCTTGGGGCTGTAAAAAAATTTGTACAAAAATAAAGAAAATGCATGTATTCAAGTACAACAATAACATAGATACACAAGTTAATTAATGTCCACAAATGACCAAAAAGGTAAGTCAATAAGGCACAAAAAACAATGATGACAAATTCTAGGAGTGTTGAATCATAAATGCTAAAAGGTAAAGCATAATCTAAATAATTTGAAATACAGTATGAGAGATGTAAACAAAAAAAAACAATAAATGAAAAAATAAAAAACCATGCATGGTAAAAAACAAGAATAGGGCAAGAGGGAGATGGTGGGAAGCCCTAGCATACACCAAAAAGAAAAAAGAGGATGGAAATGTCCCTACAAGAACATATACCATGATTGATAAGGTTGAACTACAAAACCCTTATAGGAAGTTTAATATGATTGTTGAGACTCTCTTGACACTCAATGCCACGAGAAAGCGTTAAGAATGATAGACTGGTTGTCAGATATGGGAGGGAAAGCAATTGGAAAGCATTGACAACTAAGATGAGACATGTGATAATATCAAGGGCATGGAACTCTTTGAGAGACTTGTGAGGGCAACAATACTCACTAAAAAGAAATATGAGATTCATGGCCTCACAAAGTTTAATATGATTGTCGAGCCTCTCTTTACACTCAATGCCACTAGAGAGCCTTCATAATGATAGACTAGTTGTCATAAATGAGGGGGAAATCAATTGGAAAGCATTGACAACTAAGACAAGAAATGTGATAGGATCAAGGACTTGGAACTCTTTGAGAGAATTGTTAGGGAAACACTACTCACTAAAAATAATTATGAGATTCATGGCCTCACAAACCCCTAGTTAACAAGTTTGAATTAGAGTTCAATATGATACAAACAAAAAAAATCAAGTAAAAAATAAATTCAACAATATACACATTAAAAATCAAATTGTTGGGCCTTTGGTCTTCCACAACCTCCCTCAAATCCTAGAAGATTAAAAATCAACAAGAATTGCCCTCCTCCCCAACATGAGAGTCAAACCGTGGACATGAGTACACTCATTAGGAAAGGTGTCCATAAATAAATGTGGGGGACTTATAATCCAACCACTTGGAAATTGGCTCAAAGCTAGGTTAATTTGAGCAAGCTTGTGGTTTTCATTGTATACAGACAAATCGATGACCTCTCCCTCATTGAATGATCACAGTGCACATTTCAAGCACAATGACCAAGATCTCATGGAAAAGAATGGGAAACAAGTCTAGGAACTTGGCATGTTTAAAAGGATAGTGATAAGAGAACACTGACTGGTTTTGCAAATTACTCTTCTAACAAGTGGTGGCATTCCTAGATTTTTTGTACTTTGGTTTCATCATCTACCAATGATTTGAGACTTTTACTGAATGGTTGTAAGGAGAGTGTCTCTCCACGTTTGTGTTTTCTTGTTTTGCTTCATAGTCAAAGTGACTCTCTAGTTTATTCTCATTGTACTAGTTCCTTCATGGGTTTTAAATTTAAATTTTCCATCTTTGGGTTTGTGCTCCTTTGACTCAATCTCCTATATGGGAAATAATAGATAAATCCTCTCCAACGATGAAATGTGGTAATCTCTAAATGAAAAGATGCAAAGATGGTGAGGGCATACTTCAAACTAGCGAACAAGGATCCTAATGTTGTGCATCCAATGTCTTCATGGATACTTATGTCTAACAAAAATATTATCCCTTGACAACATGAAGTGCTCAAAATAGAAAGACATCTTAAGTTGCCTCACAAGTCTAATCTAACTCTCATATAGTTTGGATACTATGGAGGAGACAAGTCTTTGGAGAGTCTCAAAGGTGCAAAGGATAACCTAAGGAACTAACTATTTGTAGGCATCATACAACATAACAGAGAAGTGTCTAGACTTTCTCAGCATTAACCAAATCAAACAATAACATGCTAGGACCCCATTGCTTCCTAAAACTACATCTTAAATGATCAAATTCCTAATACAAGGGTGTTTCCCACTGTCACCACCACAACAATTACTCTCAATTTATGATTCACGATGAGATCAAATGGGGGCTCCCTACTTCTGTTTGGATATTTCATGAAAAACCATGTACGAATCTAGCAGCAAGGCCAAAGAAGTAAAAAATTGAACTGAAATACTTTCTCAATGTCAATGTTGCTAAACAACATAGGAAGTTGTTGCCCCTAAAATATATGTACGTCATGGTCAATCTAACTAACTCATAAATAAAAAGGTTAAACACTAACTATTTAAAATAACAAAATTCAAATTTCTGGAATGAGGCTCTTAAGAGAACTGGAAAGCTGTATAAATTGGAGAAACAAGTCATTTGTGACCTGTAAGCAAGAAAAGGAAGCAAAGCCAATAATGAGAAATTATTAGAGCACACAAGAGAATTAGCATTTTACAATAGCTTCAGTGCAGGCTGCTACATAATCTAAATGTTAGGAGGAAAAATAGAGGTGCCATCCTAACAGACTGCCAAATTTTTCTAACTTCAAAATAATTTAATGTAGTTTCTTATCAGCACTATTAGTGTTGATCTTGAATGAATTTGATGCCCCTTATACCTATCTAGTTATTGCCATTTTTCTTGAACATGTTAAACTCTCTGGCTTCCTTTCATTCCATACATATTATGTAAATACTAAAACCTAATAGATTAGCTTTCTTCTGAAAATACATGGACACTATCTAATGAATGTTCCATAATTTTCAAAATCAACTAGTAGAAACTAGTAAACATTCTAAAATTTACCAAAATATATTCTAGAATGCCTAAAGAATTTACCTAACAATTACCAAAAATAACCAGAAACATGTTGCTTATGAACTTATGCATCAAACAATGTTTTGGTCCTTTATAATTATTGCTGTAAAAAACATTGGCACAATGAAACCCTCTAAAAGCCCTACAACAAAATTCATAAAATTTTGTAATAGTAAATCCATATCAAGAAAAAGGTCACTTTGGATTTACCATTTGCATTCTTGGGCAGGCATTCCTTAAGGCATTGGGATATGGTTCGAGATGGAACAGTAAGCTATGTTGAGCAATACGAATGGGACTCAAACCTATTAATAGATCATAAACCCTACAACAAAATGCATTAAAATTTCTAATAGTAAATCTATATCAAGAAGAAGGTCACTTTGGATTTACCATTTTCATTCTTGGGTAGGCATTCCTTGAGGCATTAAGATATGGCTCGAGATGGAAATAACAGTAAGATCTGTTGGGCAACACGCATGGGATTCAAAATTTCTAATGAATCACCCTATCATCAAAGACATGTTCATTCCTCTTCAGTTGGTTGAAATGCATAAAATTAGCTAGAAATGCCAAGAGTAGGAGGTTCAACAGACACAAAATATTGGATTAAACCTTAATGTGCTTGCCCAATACCAAAGTGTTCCCTTAAGCCACAAATACGCAAGCAAAGATTTAGAGGACTTCAACTAGTTTCTTTGGAGAGAAGTATCAATGGAACTTGAGAGAAACAAAACCTAGTGTCAAATGGTGACTGACTAACACGTACGTATATTTGTAACTGTGAAATACAATCATTGCCCACCTTCATCAAAAGGGGGCCATTTTGGGTATAAATGGGCAACCTAATGGATCATGTGCAATGAGACTGACGAGATTTATTTCTTACAAAGAAGATAGTGTGAAGCAACCTTTCATCAAACACCTAATCAAGTCCATTCGAGAGAATGAACAAATTTGGGTTCGGAGTTGGCTATCAATGCTTGTCTCCACACTTCAACAGGAGAGGTCACAACCATGTAACCAGCCTTTGGTTGATGTATCACTCATGAAGCACTCAATAACATTCTTGAATCAAATATGCTGAACAAGAAGGGTTACAAAAGCAAGCAGATGGACATGACACTATCAAAAAACATTGTAGAAACAACTACGAAAATAATAATAATAATACTCTGAGGATATCCTTTCCTACTCTCACTCTCAAAGGATGCACAAACAAAACCCTCCTCACTTGTACTAGAAAAACCTAACTAACCCATATTAAATAAAATAACCTAGCTAGTATGAACCCTACAGTGCCAAAGACCTAAGGAGAAACCAATCCCTGTCCTGACCCTGATAGTGGAACTGTCATTAAAAAAACCCTATGTTCTTCCATTATCAAATGTCACCCTTGTTGTCGGTAATATAATCATAACAGAAAAATGAAAGTAATATGTGATTCATAATGATTACGAACCATTGAAGCTGGCCATATAATCTATGTTTCTGGAGGCATTGTAACAACCCATTTTAACAGTTCAACCAATTTGACAAATAAAACTTTAAAAAGAGGCATAAATGAAGTGTAATTGTCGAAGGAATCATGTAATAAAACATCATAGCCAAACCATTGAATAAGAGACAAACCTTGGCTAAATACCCTAGGTCGCCATTAATGGCCTTCTTTTCATATCTCGGTGGTGGAAACGGGAGGCAGTGAGACATTTGAATTGTTTGGGTTGTATTAAATGGGTATCAACCTTTTTTCGAAAACCACTGAGATTACTCTTGGATCTGTCACTGTGTCTCCCAATAGGGCTGTTGCACAGGAGATTTTTTAAAGGAAACATGAATTTTCACGTCTCAAGAGGAAAAATAAAAAATGGTTTTCAAAATCAAGAAGGAATTTGTTTTTACTAGTTTTACTTACTTCAATGCTCCGATGTTAAAAATCTCCTCAGTTTAAATTGCTTAAAAATGCAAACCCAAATCCATACTTCTCAATGGTATGCTCATCTGCTGCAACAAATCATCAATCTAAAAAGATATTCAGTTGAGCTATTCATAAAACACCATAAAACTGCCGTAAAATCCTCTATACTCTTGAAATGGAAAGTATCTTGCTTCTCTGTAATATAAGGTTGGGGTTAGCTCACTATTTGATTAAAGGGTTTTATATTTGTATGGTTTGAGTTGCACCCAAATGTAATTTTGCCAAATTCTGGGCCCACTTGTGTACAAAAATCACTAAGGGCTCTGATCCTTCAGACTTACTTTGCAAGAACGATCCAATGAGTAAGCCAGGATCGCAAAACCTAGGTAGTTAATACGTCGACACTTGAAACATCTAAAGGAAATTCAATCCAACCAAGCGTAGATATTCAGTTGGATGTGAGTAAAGAGATGAATGGGAGTTGAAATGGAGGCTTCATGATCTAGGTGGATATTGGTGGCCACACTCCAATACCACTTGGACTCCCACCATTGCTTCTTTCAGTTTTTTAGTTTCCTTAATTGTAGCACAGTTTACTATTTTTAGCAGCTTTTTGGGTCCTAAAATTTTGGAGCTGTTTTGAGGCCCTAAACGACATTTTTTTGGAAATATGTCGCCAACAATTTGTTGTCTAAAATCATCTTCTCCGCCGTAGTCCTTGGAGAGATCTTTCCAATGGGCTATCATGTGCGTCAAACAGAGATAATATGACTAAGTCACGACCCCGGAAAGTTGGCTGTCCAACTCACCCCAATGGGGCCCATAAACTCTTGGTGTTACATCTCCTCGGGTTAGGGTTTTGGTTGTATAGGGTTTTCTCTTATTGTTCAATAATAAAAAGGCCCTTAAGCCTCACTGTAGTTTAGTTCAAAGGAATGTAGCCGCCACTCTCTTCTCAGAGATAAGCTACCATTGCCCTAGCTGGTGTATTTCCATTTATGTTTGTAAGCATATTTTAGTATTTTACATTAATGGAATGAAGGACTATTTCCACTGCATCTTTGTGTTTATGGTTATCTCTGTAATTTGTTGCGTTCATGTTTAAATTTGGATAAGTGGTATTAGAGTGGTATTCTTTTTTTTTCTTTGTTTTTCTTTGCATGTCCCCAACGAGGTCAAGATATAAGGAGTTAGGGCTTGAACTGGTCGAACCTTTGCAAGACCAGCCTCACAAATCCTGACAACCTCCCATGGCGGATGAAAAGAAATACGAGGGGGTAGGAGATCCTATCAAAATCTTGCTCGAAGAAGCCCTTGAGCAAAAAAGGAAGGCGATGATGGACAACTTTTCCCAGATCCTTCAGCGGCTACCCAGGGGAAACACATCGGCTTCCAACAACTACTCTTGAAATGCCACATCGTTTAAGGTACAAGTTAATTTTGAAATCCCCATATTTGAGGGTCGGTTAGACGTAGATGTCATCGATAAATGGTTAAATCTACTAGAGGGTTCTTCTTCTGTTCATGATTTTTCCAGTTGGGAAAATATTATTTTCACTCTTCTTAAAGCAACCCCCACGTTAAGGACTGGTGGGAAACCTACTGTGAGCAGAAGGATGAAAGTACAGGCTTGCAATTTTCAGCCGCACCAACTTGGAATTCATTTTGGGATGCCATTAAGGAGAATTTCTACCCTGTCGGAAGCTATGAGTATGAATACATAAAGTGGACCATGCTGCGGTAGGGAAGGCACCAAGACGTGCCAGAGTTTAAAAATATTTTCCATACCCTTCGCACAAAGTTGGGTATCAAGGATTTAGAGCATCATTTTGTACTCAAATACCACGGCTGTCTGCACAAGTATATCCAGGAAGAAATAGAATTCCTGAACATCTCCTGACTTGGCACGACATACCGATATGTCATCAAGACCGAGAAAAAGTTTAAATAGAAGAAGCAAGACTTTAGATCTGCGAATCCGAAGCAAGGGAAAGGTGCCCCAAACCACAAAACAAAGGACAAAGCCAAGGTGGGGCGGCCTAAGACAACCTGCCAAAAGCTGCAAGAAAAGAACAGTGCCGTAGAGCCGAAAGAGGACAGGGGAAAGTGGTGTGAGTTCCATAAGAGCTCCACTCACAACACAAGTAAGCGTCGGGCGAAGCAGTCACTAGTGGTCGAGATAAAGGTTTCAAAATCAGATGCATGTTTTGACTCTTAGTCAAAACCCAACAAAGGGAATGACAAAGGGAAGAAGATTATCGATGCAGAGCCCAACGCCACCATTGCCACCATGAAGATCTAGAAGGAGAAAATTGAAGATCCAGAGGAGGAGGAACGTCTCTTCCACTCCCAGATGTGGGTAAAGGGATCCCTACTACAGTTCATTATCAACAGTGGGAGCCAAAAGAACCTCATTTCGGTAGAGGTCCTGAAGTGGCTGGGCTTATTGACCACAACACATCCACAACCGTACACCATCGGGTGGCTTCACCAAGGACGGGATCTTCGCATGAGAGAGCAATGTCGCCTTCCATACAACATCAAGCCCTTCACGAATGAGGTATTCTGTGACATTGCTCCCCTTAAAGTTTGTGATGTATTATTAGGACAACCATACTCGTGGAAGCGGAATGTTGTGTATGAATCAAGGTCCTGTGTTGTTATTGTTACTTTGGGAAATAAGTTGTATAGGATACCAGAGGTAGCGCCGCCTAACACCATCTCTTTGGTTACTGCAAAACAATGTAGTAAGCTCATTTCCAAAACTAGGAAATTTGTTTTCCTGATGATATGCCTCAAGGAATGAAGAATACGGTCCCCACGACCTCCAGACAGGGCTCCTCCACACGACAACTACAGATGGACAAGGTCATGGAGGAGTACGAGGACATCTTCACCTCCCTCGCATGGGTTTTTCTGCACTGTCAGGTCAAGAACTCCATCGATCTGACCCCAGGTGCACCACTGCCCAATGGACCAATCTATCAACACCCCGTTATGGAGAATGATGAAATCAAGAGGCAAATTCAGGAGCTGCTATAGAAATCTCACATCCATGCGAGTTCATCACCTTGTGCGAGCCCGATTGTGTTGGTATAGAAGAAGGATGGGACTTGGAGAATTTGTATTGACTATCGGGCGCTGAACAAGATCACTCTCCGTAAGAGGTACCCGCTCGCACGGATTGATGACCTCCTGGGCCAACTAAAGGGGGCAAAATATTTCAGCAAGATCGATTTGAAGTCAAAATATCACCAGGTACCAATCGAACCCTCCGATGTGTGGAAGTTTGCCTTAAAAGCCAAGGAGGGCCTTTTCTAATGGTTGGTTATGCCTTTCAGATTGATGAATGCTCCTACAACCTTCATTAGGCTAATGGATGACATATTGTGGCCATTCACTAACTCATTTGTAGTGGTATACTTGGATGACATCCTGATCTTCAGCCAAAGTTGGGAAAAGCACATCCACCACATCCGTCAGGTTCTCCAAACACTGCGACAACACAAGTTATGCGCCAATTTGGAGAAATGCACTTTTGGCATGACCCAGGTTCAGTATCTGGGATACATTGTTGATGAACAGGGGGTGCATGTGGATCCAGCCAAGATCCAAGTCATTCAGGATTTTCCATCTGCAACCACTCTGACAGAGCTCTGCAGCTTTCTAGGTCTTGCCAACTTCTACTGTAGGTTCATGTTGGGATTTTCTCATATCACTTGGCCCTTGAGTCAAGTCACCAAGGGAGGAGTGAAAGAAAAATTATTTTGGTCTGAATCTCAACAGAAGGCTTTCA
>APFE030965774.1:90338-108879 GCA_000404065.3 Pinus taeda | reverse complement strand
TGTAATTTTTTGCATTCATCTTTAAATCTGGATCATTTCAAAGCAGAGGAATCTGTGAAATTGAGCTCTCCTCCTACATCCGCCTCATAAATAAAACCTCCCCCTTCTCTTCAACTGAGTTTATTTGTGTCTCTCTCAATTTATAGGGGATCAATCAAGGGGTTTTAGGGTTATTCAGAGGAAACAAATCTAGATTATTGCCCGTGTAGGGTGTTTTGCATGGTATGGAATCTATGGGGGGGGGGGGACTCATGGCACTCTAGCAGAAAAAATAACATTTAAAAATTTGGCGATGGTTGGATGCTTATGCCCATGCTTAATATTTTATATTGCTCCATTTGCATGAAAATGACCAGCTAGTTTATAATTGATCTTTATAATTTTTCCACCTCATATATGAAGCCAATTAATGGTCCTTCTACACATGGCCTCTCATTTCTTCACCAACTCAAAAAAGAAAGTGGAAGATATGCCCATTGGTCCCCATAGAATCAGAAGGAAAAGCGAGAGGAGTGGTAAAGAAAAGACAAATGTAATGTATAAAAATAACTAGCATGAATGTTGACCAAAATTCTACCATTACATTATGTTCTTTTTAAAAATAGTTAAAATATTTTACCATAACATTACATTGTTTAGTTCTAAAAATAGCTAAAAATATTTGAGACACAACATTAGGTTAAAATACAATGGTAAGTACTAAAGAGAGTGATGGTTGAACACATAGTTAAAATTTTATTCATTTATTTAATTATTTTTATTATATAATTTTTTTTTATTCTTTTGTTTGAAAAAAAATTGTTGTTAGAAATTTTGCATTAAACTTCATTGTACATGAGGTTTATTATCAGATTGAATTGTTTTTTATGTTTTTAATTATCCCTTTCTTTACCATGTATACAACTTGAGTGGGCCTAACGGTTAAGAGAATGTGTTTCCTCTTGAGAGGTCACAGGTTCAAAACTAGAGGGGGGTTAGAGTATGTATGCCTTCATAGACTTAGTAGTCAAATTGTTGCAAAGTTGGGTCCCTTGTCCCATAAACAAGGGGGTCTCATACACCAATTTGGTGTCTGGCTTGGCCGTGACCTTAAAATTGGATAATAATCAATTTTATTTTATATACATTTCTCATGTGTTTTTTTATGGATAATAATTTGTAATTATAAAAATGGAAAAAGAAAATGAAATATTCATTGTAATAGTAGATGATATTAAGATACAGTTTGAAAGTTATAATACTGATATTATCATTAGAAAGACTACATATTAGCAATTGCACTGAGAGGTTCAAAGGAATGTTGATAGGAATGGGGGAATGTGGATGGAAATAGTTTACACATTATTGTTTATGTCTTGCTTGTCTCCTTGGATGGGATAGTTTTGACTCAAATTCACATTTTTGTTCCCACTAGAATAATTATTATTCATGTTATTATGATGACCATCACCAAAATTCGTCGCTCTATTTCGTTGGTGCAATGGTAGTGTCCAAGATCGCTCATCCTCATCCCAATTTCGAGCCTCCCGAAGTGGCGACGGCCTACGAGGAGGAATATTAGTCTAAAAACCTCGTAATTTACCCTCAATATTTGCAGCACCAGGCTGAGGGGTGATAAGATCGTTGGAATAAAAGTTAGGTTTGGACCAAGCAAATGCTCCACCAATTTTTCCATTTCTTGTCGGGTTAGCAATATTAGGATTTATCTCTTTCTTCCCATAAATGTCATTGAGGTTCAGCGAGACGAACTTATTATTCCTTCTTCCCATTCAAATTTCACAGAATGTCAGAACGAATCAAATCAAGTTCGAGGAAATGGGAGACAGATCCACAACAGTGCGTGTTTTAGATGCTCATGTCGAATCGTACCATAATTGATGTCAAAGGTTTCATTGCTAAGAAATGCCCTCCTTCTCCTACTACTCTGGCTTTGTGGAATGGCGTCGGGTTGAGGGCTTCCAAGGGTAAATGGTAGATTTTATGCAGGTGGGATTTGGGAGGTTGGGAGTGGAGAAGTGTCAGGAAGATGTGACAATGCTACAGAGACCATGGTGGTAAGGATGTATGCAAACATGTACGCAAAGCGACCTCCACTCAACTTGTGCCACGAGTCATATTTTTATTTTCCTGAACGACGAAAATGAAGGCTTTTGATTGGTTGGGTTGAATAGTGTTTGCCCACCCCAATCCAGTAAAGAAAATTCTTATCGACATAATAAGTATTGATAAATTTTTAAAATAGATTAACATATAGGACTACATAAGAAGGAGGTTATAATGTTTTTTTGTGTCATAAGAAGGAGGGTGGTGTGAATGATGTAGGAGATAAATAATATGTTAACGAGTAAAGGTGATTAAAGATTTCGTCATTGATCACCTTATATGGTCTTACGCTTGAATCACAAAGGGATCTTAACAACAACATGAAAGTGGCATTGGTGGTGGAATCAGGAGAAGGTATAGTCATTTACATGGTTGGAAAAATATTAAACATCAAGGTTATAAAATAATTATTAAAATAGTGAGCCCTATTCACAAGTGTTTTAAAATTCGTTGTGCTTATGTTGTGCTTGTGTATATGTTCATGTGTAATGACAAAGCTCGTCCAATCCAACATAAAATGTATGGGAAAAATGATATCTCAATTAAAATCAATTCTCATTATATTTTATGAATTTTGAGAATGAATTTATATTTATAAATACCACATCAAACTCAAAGCGAGATCATAAGTGACAATAAGCACAAAATGTAATATCTTTTCTGCTTGTATATATTTTTAAATTATATCTCTATTTAATTAAACTACTTGTATCATGGTGCCCAAGGAATTTACATGAAAATTTGAAATTTTATGTGAAAAAATTATGAAATGAGGTCCTTACACATTTTTTTGAATTAGGCAATGAGAATGGAATACATGAAGGATTTCAATAAAGTGAAATAATTGTGGTTGAGTATTGTGCCTTAATCACTGAGGCTTCAAGGATCAAATATCATTATAAATTGATTTCTCTCAATCAATGTTGTTTTTTCTCTATTAGCAATGACTTAATTTTGATAATTTTTCTTGTATGCAGTGAATGAGAGAATAAAGAGTTGGGAAAACAAGTAAGGTGCTTAAATGAAGCCCTTATCTAAGACCAGGGTCTTAAACCATGGAGGAGCAGAGGAACCCTAACTGAACTAGGAGGAACAAATCCTTCAAAGACCAAATGGATTGAGTTTGGAAAGGTGAGGAAATTGTACCCTCACGTGCTGGACAACTGAAAGTGAACTTTTGGGGTCCAAAAGGCTTTTAGTGGGGAGGAATGATCATGTGCTCAAAAATATCTCAAAATTCAAAGTTGTTGGATCAGTGTGGACCCTGAATGACAGCATAGTGCTCATCATCCTAAATTCGACACAACTCATTTCGTGCGAAATAGACATCGCATGCTCCCAGAATCATGCTCTGTTCACTTTCCCAAATAGTGGATTTTTTTTTTTTTTAATTTGGCAAGCTAGTGAGCAATTTGTACTTCTGATTTGGCACTGACTGTATAGGTCTATGTGGTAGGTTGAATAGTCAAAATTCTCCTGCGAATCACCTTGTGCCAATGGCATGTTCTTAGTGGATGAAATTCGACGGTTTTGATTGGGTCGATTGGTGGCCAACCATGGGTTGACACGTGACCCAACCAAAATTCGCCATGTGGTAGCTTGAGGGCACCAAAATTTTGGGTCGAGTCCAAGTAGCAACAGTGGGGGTTGAACCTGCAACTACCAAGGCACAAGTCAAGATCCATACGAATACACCATACAAATAAGTCTTCACCATATATGTTCTCGACATTTATTTAAATGTTATGAATGCGCCATTCGGGGGAGGGGCCAGCCCGCAGTGGTCGACCCTTGGTTGCGGAAACGCCATATGACCACCAACCAGAGGGGAGTGGGGGCTCGACCGGCAGGGGTGGGCCGTTCGCCTTAGCCCCGAGCACGTGGCCCCCATATGGCCACAGTTATCATAACTAAGGTGTTGGAGGCTAATTAAAGCATCTGACAATTTCACCCTAAATTCGATGAAATCGTTGCTTCGTTAGCGCATTTTGGGGCAAATGTGTAGGATGGTGCTAGATTTTGGGAAATTTGCAGTGCCATTGGAAAAAAATTGGGAAAGGCCATAACTTCAAATTTTTACCAAATCAGGAGCAAAAAGAGGCTACATAGGCATTTTTTGGGCATTCTAGAGCCATTGGAATAGGTTTCAGAGCTTTCTGAGCATTGTAAACTGATGTATTCACATATTTTAGCATAATAGAGCGGGCCAAGCCATTGGAAGATGGACCAAGGAGATGTAGCTGAGGAGGGGTGAAGTCCTTCATCATGTGTTGTTGTGATACTCTTTATGGTGATGTTTATGTTTGTTATTAGCTTTTGTTCAGTCATTTTTTTATGATAATTTGCATTAAAATTTACATAAAAGCAATCAAAAACTCATG
Organism: Pinus taeda; assembly: GCA_000404065.3. Classification (NCBI taxonomy): domain Eukaryota; kingdom Viridiplantae; phylum Streptophyta; class Pinopsida; order Pinales; family Pinaceae; genus Pinus; species Pinus taeda. The sequence continues at coordinate 104,395 of APFE030965774.1, read as the reverse complement.
TTTAAACTTGTAATTAACCTCATGAATCCTTAAGCACATTAAGAGGAGCTCCGATCCTTTAAGAAGATTTTGGAGGATTCCATGGCATATTCAAGGGTCACATGTATAAAAGAAGAACACCATATCCAAGAATAAGAAAATTGGCATTTGCGTCAGGTGTTAGGGAGTGCCATGGAAACACAAGGGGGAATTAGCTCAAAATGCATGGAAATGAATGAATGAGTGTGTGATAGGGATTTCCAGTGATTTTCAGGTGTGTTAAGGAGGGAGTGACAAGGTTATATGATAGGCAATGCCAAGGCATGCTAGATTTCCAGGGAATGTTAGAGAGTGCTAGGGAGTGCCAAAGCATGCCAAGGAATGTACGGGGTGCTAACACATGCCACATAGTGCCAAGTGATTGTTATATGTGCCATGTGCTATGGCATGTCAAGATGTAAACTATGTTTCTCAGTTGTTTTATGGCCACAGTTGGAGGTGAGCCTTGACATGGTAACTTGTAACTTATTAAGTTGGATAAGTTGAAATTATACACGAGTAACCTAAGATGAGTTATAGTCGGTTCTTAGGTCAACAAGGCATAGTCTAGTTGTAGTAGCTAAAACTTGGTCAAGTTGTTATAGTCAAGGCAAGACTTGGTTGGGTTCCCAAGTCCCAAAAACAAGTAAGGGTAGTTGTAAGAGCATTATAGCTAAGGAGTGCCAGGGCATGCCAAGGAATGAAAAGACATGCTAACACATTTCAAGCATTGCCAATGCATGTTGAGGAATGTTTAGGGAGTGTTAGGGCATCACAAGGGGGAACTAGGTCAAAATACATGGAAATGATAAAATAAGTGTGTGTGTTGAGGAGTGTCAATGAATTCCATGTGTCTCAAGGAAAATGTGTGTTAGCAGAAGGTTAGAATAGGAATTTTGGGAGGCAATCCTATGGTTACAATTATAAGGCTTTGGCCAAAGTAGTTCTAGACAAAGGGAGACTTTGGGTTGGGCACAACAATGTTTTTCCAATGACTTGGTTGGGTTCCCAAGTTGCAAAAATAGTAAAGCTATCTATGAGGGCATGACAATTAGGGAGTGCCAAGGTGCACCAGGGAATGTCAGGAAGTACTAACATGTGATAAACAATTCCAAGGCATGTTAGGAATGCTAGAAAATCTAACTGATAAGGCATGTGAAGATGTGCCAAGTGCCAGGGTGTGGCGCAAATGCATGCTAGGGAGTGTTAGGGCTAAGTGCCAAGGAAACACAAGGGAAAACTAGTTTCAAATGCATGGAAATGAAGTGTCAGCCAGTTCCAGGTGTACTAAGGAGGGATCAACAAGGTATGTTATGCAATGCCAAGGTATGCTAGAGTTCTACAGAAGCATACTAAGATGTTCCAAGCGCTAAGGTGTGTCAATGCATGATAAGGAGTGTTAGGGAGTGCCAGGGAAACATAAGGGAGCACTAGGTCAAAATTCATGGAAATGAATGAATAAGAGTGTGTGATAGGTAGTGTTAGCGAGTTCCAAATGTTCTAAGGAGAGAGTGACATGGTATGCTAGGCTACGCTAAGTCATGCTAGATTTCTACGGTGAAATGAAACCAAGATGTGCCAAGTGCTAGGGTGTGCCAACATGTGCTAGGAAGTGTTAGGGAGTGCCAGGGAAACACAAGGGAGCACTAAGTCAAATTATTGCATGAAAATGAATAAATAAGAGTTTGTGACAGGAAGTGTCAGTGAGATACATGTGTGTTGAGGGAGTAACAATGTATGGTAGGCAGTGCTAGAGCATGCTAGAGGCCAGGGAAACATGCTAAGTTGTGCCAGGTGCTAGGGTGTGCCAATGCATGCCAGAGAGTGTTATGGAGTGTGAAGGAAACAAAAGGGATCACTAGTTTCAAATACATGGAAAGTAATGAATACGAGTGTGTGACAAGGAGTGTTAGTGAGTTCTAAGTGTGGCAAGGATTGAGTGACAAGATATGTTAGGTAGTGCCAAGGAATGCTAGAGTGCCAGGGATACATGCCAAGATGTGCGAGGTGCTAGGGTATGCCAATATGTGCTAGTGAATGTAGGGAGTGTCATATAAACATAAGGGAGAACTAGTTGAAAATCCATGGAAATGAAGAGATAAGAGTGTGTGATAGGGAGTGTCAATGAGTTCCAAGTGTTCTAAGGAGGTAGTGACAAGGTTATATGTTAGGTAGTGCCAATGCATGCTAGAGTTCCAGGGAAAGTCAAGGAGTGCTATGGTGTTCTAGGGAGTGCAAAGCATGCCAATAAATGCATGTGATACTGACACGTGCCACATAGGGCTAAGGAATTGTTAGACGTGCCAGGCGTTATGACATGTCAAGATGTGAATTGTGTTTCTTAGTTGTTTTATGGCCATGGTTGGACATGAGCCTTGACTTGGTAACTTGCTAAGTGGGATGAGTTGAGATTGGAAATGAGTAGCCTAAGATGTGTTATAGGTAGTTCGCAGGTGAACAAGGCATAGTATAGTTGTAGTAACTATAACTTGGTTAAGTTGTTGTAGTCGAGGAGGGACTTGATTGGGTTCCCAAGTCTCAAAAAACCTAAGGGTAGCTGTGAGGGCATGATAGCTAAGGAGTGACAGGGCATGCCAAGGAATGAAAAGGTGTGCTAACAGATGATAGACAATGTCAATGGATGTTGAGTAGTGCTAGGGAGTGTTAGGGGAACACAAGGGAGAATTAGCTAAAAATTCTTGGAAATGAACGAATAAGAGTGTGTGCCAAGGACTTTTAGTGAATTCTAGGTTTCCCAAGGATGAAGTGTTTTAGGAGAATTTAAAAATAGGACTTACATGAAGCAAGCCTATGGTTGTGCTAAGGTGTGGACAAAGCAATTTCAGAAAAAGGGAAACTTTGGGTTGGGAACAATATTATTTTGCTAATGAGTTGGTTGGGTTCCCAGGTCACAAAAAAATAAAGCTATCTATGAGGGAATGACAACTAGGGAGTGCCAAGGTGTTATAGGGAATGTAGTGTTCCCAAGTCGTGGAAAAACGTAATGCTAGTTGTGAGGGCATGACTACCAAGGTGTGTTAGGGAATGCTATGGCATGCTAACATGTGGCAAATAAATGCGAAGGCATGTCAAACAGGCTAATATGTGCCATGTGTTAAAGCATGCCAAGATGTGCAAGGGTGTGACCATGCATGCCAAGAATTGTTAAGGAAAAAAAAAGGAAGGAACAAGTTAAACTACAAGGAAATGAACACATAATAGGGTTAATAAGTCATCAATTTATCTTTTCCATGAGGGGCATCCTAGGCACAACAACACTAGGTGCCAATAGGTGCCAAGTGCCAAGTGTCAGTGCATTCAAAGTGCCAAATATTCCTCTGTTGCTTCTCATCTACTTTCCAATAATTTATATCAAATACATTTAATATTTGACAATGCCAAAGCATGCCAAGTCATCTCAATGCATGCTAAACATGCTAAGACTTGCCAAGTACCAACACGTGCCAAGTTCCAATGTGTGTCAGGTAGTGTGATGCATGCTATGAAGTGGCAGAGCATGTAGAAGAGTGCTAAGGTGTGCTAGAGAGTGTCAATGCATGCTGAGGAGTGTTAGAGAGTACTAGGACAACACAAGGGAGCACTAGGTCAAAATGCATGGAAGTGAATGAATATGAGGGTGTGTCAAGGAGTTTCAATGAGTGCTAGTTGTTATGCCAAGGAGGGAGTGACAAGGTATGCTAAGCATGGGTAAGGCATGCTAGGTAATAATAGGGAATGCCAAGAAGTGCTAGAGTGTGTTAGGTAGTTTTGCAGTGTGCTAAGATGTGCCAAATAGTGCCAAGGCATGCCAAGACATGCCATGTGCTAAGACATGCTAGGATGTGCAATGTACTAGAGTATGTGAATATGCATCAAGGGGTTTCAAGGAAACAAAAGGAATAACCAAGATAAAATGCAAGTAAATGAACACATAAGAGGGTTAATAAGTCCAGACTTTAACTTTTTCAAAAGGGGAATGCTAGGAGAACTAATAATATGTTCCAATACATGCCAAGTGCCAATGTGTGCCAAGTGAAAATGTATGTCAATGCAATATTATGCCAAGGTGTTCTAGGTCATGCTAGGGACTACAAGGCATGAAAAAACATGATAGGGGAGTTATGCTATGCTAGGGCATGCCAACATGTTCTTGGGCATCCTACTCATGGAAAGATGTTCTAGGTACAAAGATGTTCCATGTACAAATATGTGCCAAGACATGTGAGGTGCCAAGGAATGTTAATGTGTTCCAAAGCATGTTAAGGTGTGCCATGAGTGTTGAGGAGTGATAGGTCTTTCTCATTAATAGAATTGATAGAGCTTGATTATGTATTAAATAATATATTTCCTACACACACTAGTGGAACTTTATCTAAAGGGAATTTGCTAGATAATAAACCAAATAGAGATGAATCATGTCTTGACTAATAGGAAAACTATATCCTTATGACTTGAGGGAAATGATACACACTAATTACTTCTTAAAAAATTGACTAACTCTAACCACTATGGCCTTGGACACATAATGAAGGAATCCAGAACAATGGTCTTAAATCATTATCTTTTGACAAAAAATATAGTAACAGGTACATAGAATCATCAAAAAATCATTGGAATGATCAATGATGACGAACATTTTTTTACCGTCGTCAAAATTAACCAAAGAGAGCATTGGTGAGGGTCAATAAAATATCGTCACTAGAAGTGTCACCAAATAGAGAATTAGTGATGGGCCTTTAACAACCCTCACCAAAAGTTTCACCAAGGAGAGAATTAGTGATTGCTCTTTAACGACCATCACCAAAAGTGTCATTCAAAATGGCTTTGGTGACAAACCTTAAAGGACCATCATTATATATACTTACAACAACACTTTTTTAAGCACCGTCACTATATGTGACATTGGTGACGAACCTTAAAGTCCGTCATAGGCATGACCCTCACCAATGGCCTTTTTTCTTATAGTGGGTAGAATCAAGTCCTAAAACACAATCCCTATATTAAAATTATGAAATGTTGCATAGTAAGAATTCCCATTCCTAGACTTTGTGATGGGTAGCCATTTATCCTGAGGATTTAACATAGTGAGGCACCCAACCTCCTCTAGATAGGTCTTCATATTATTCAAAACCCTTTGCACGGGAATCTCTATGGGGCTCAGAACCTTGAGAGATAAGGGAAGGAGTCCATGGTGTCCTTGGAGTCTTGGGAGTCTTGAGCAGAGGGGACCTGGGCATGAAAGGAGACACCAAGGATGAAGGAGGGCAAGTGATCCTAGTTGTTTGAGAAGGTCTAGGGATCTATGCCCAGGGTAAGATCATGAGAATGAGAATTTGTAGAAATCTAGTGGTTGGGAGAACGAGCGCCAAGGTTGAATGGTGGCATCTCCCATGGGCATGGGCGACATTGAGATTAGTTATCATTCTCCCCCTGATTCCTCCTTAGTCCCCAAAGGCACTTGCAACATGAACCTCGTCATAGAATCCTTAGATGAATCCTCTTCTTCCTTATATTTTCTATGCGTTGTTCCGATTTTGATAAAAAAAAAACCACCCCCATGTAATCAATATATCCAACGCAGACAACTAATTGAGTATACAAAACATAGGCAACCCACATTCCTAAACTCACCATACTTCTCTATTCACGAGATTCTACTCTTCCTACTTCACCATCATCATGGGAAACTCCACTGTCATCGAGTACTATAACACAATACAATGTTATCAACATTCATTTGCTCAAAATAATGAAAATGATATACCAATGCATGAACCCATGAGCCCCAAAATCTTATTCCATCTACCATATCTTATACTAGGAAGTTGGAACCCCCATTGTTGTTGTAACTTGTAATATTATGTTATGGTATAGCTTACAGATATTTGCGTTCAGTCAAACTATAATGATCGTATGAGCTCTTGCTATGCCTTCCCAAGTGCGACAAACATGCAAGTCTAGAGGCCCGAAGTATTATGAATGAATGATATTTTTTATATGGTCGTATTTTGTTCGTATTGAGATAGTGTGAGCATGGAAACTTGTGCTCTCCATGGAGAGAAAGCAATGGCATCCTTGTTCTTGGAGGCCACGTCATATGATGACTAGTTTTTTTAATGATTTTAGATTAATTTGTGAGGATTTCTGAAATGGCGGGTAACTACCCAATATAGAGTGACAAACTTTGAATACACTTACCCATTCCTGGAGTAAAATAATGGCGGACCCTACTAGTGAACAAATATATATATGTATGCGCTCGTCGTTATGAAACTTTTCAAAAAAAATTGGAAGCTAGTAATTAATTGTTTATTTTAAAACAAGTTGTATTTTATGGGTAAAAAACATAAAAATGTGTATATGGGCATCAAATTTAAAGACAAATGCCAAATTTAAAGCTTGCTTCCGTGACAAAGAAAATGAAATGTAAGGAAATAAAACCCAAATGAAAGTCACATTAAGTTTGAATTCTTCTTCAGATTCAACGAACTCAGTCTCTCAGATTTGATTTTGACTAAAAGTCACTCACACAAGTAAAGATTGGGTTATTCCACATAGATATTTTTTAATGGAGCTTTGGTCTTATGTTGATATATGGGTACTATAGGGGTATTTCTCACCACACATGGGTGTTAGTATCTATGCTATGGTTAGGAGAAGAAAACAAGGGACTTAATCCTTAAATTGGTCTTTTTCATGCTCAATTGCCATGAAGAACACCTCTAGCTAGGAATATAGGAATTTAGTATGTTTTGCATAATAAGAATGGGTCTCATGGCCTTTACTACGAATAATGAAGGAAACTAAAAAAATGCGACTTAAGTTCTAAATATTCAGTGGCCATTAAAAATGCTTCAAACCACCACATTAATTATATTCTCGAAAGGATATTATTTGGCCTCTAGAAGGGATGTGTCTACCATTCAAAATTTTTCATACCAAAATTGGGTCTTGGAGCCTCATCATTTGAACTTAATGAAATTAGGAGATTTTTAAATCACATATGATGCTTACAAGGGTAGGATTGGTCAAAATAGGAACATAAGGGTCTTAGGCCTTATTTGAATCTTTAATGATTAAGCTTTGCGAACTAGTTCCAAAAGAACCACACATGACCTCTATAGGGGATCTTAGTCCTCTATGGGGGATATTTAATGCCATTAGCATATTTTACATAGTGAGTATGGGTCTTAGGATTGTACCATTGCAAAGGGATTAAAATAATGGCCTCAACCCCAAAATGAAACTTCTTTGGCTTGCATTGCACTTCAGTATCAAAATTGTAATTTTCCATTTCCGAAGTGACAATTAAAAATGAATAGCATAAATGACTAATTAATATACTTGTTGCACTTGTTAGTTGTGCATATTTTTATTCTTGAACTATATTAGTCATTTACATTAATCATTTTAAATTTTTTTTACTTATTATCTAGCCATATATTTTAGTCCTTGACTACATTAGTCATTAAAGTTAGTCTCTTTCAGTTGGGCCACTTATTATCTAGTCATATATTTTATCCCTGGACTAAATTAGTCATTTAAGTTAATCAATTTTAGTTGGGTCGCTTAAAATTGGTCAAATTTAGTGGTAATTCACTTGAATAATTGTGGTGACTAATGTTTTTAGTCGTGTAGTCACTGATCTCTCATTTTGTACTAGTGTAACCATTTGAATAGGGCAATCCAATTTAGCATGATATATATAACATCAAGATATTAATGCTATAACCCTAATTATTAACTAACATATAACAACAACAAGTTAACATATAACATAATCATGAAGTTAGCTATCATAAAACAATAACAGAAATGTATACAACCACAAGTTACTATCATTCATGACTATTTGACACATGTGCATTTGACTACACTAATCAACTAGAATTTATCATACATGTAACCATAATAATAATAGAATGACAAGCATATCAGTAACCCTAATGCTTATAGCAAACATTAACCAACATACCTGCATGCCCACCATACAAAGATGTATGATGATCTGCTCTTACCCCGTAGTCCATTGTCGCCACTTCACTTTAATGACTTGCATCTCCTTCTCTATCTTAGCCAACACATTAGCATCATAACATACCAATATCATCATGTTAGCTTAATTGCATACAATGACCTTATGCACAACAACCTTCAACATGAAAATGCATGCATAACAACTTATAGACACCAACATGCATAAAAAATGCATATACAACCATACACTCATGACGACACATCCCATAACAACACCATCAACCTTCACATGGAAACATCACTACAACCATGATCAAAACCATGCAAATGCAACAATCACATGGACTAGAAGCATAAGGAACACATATGAAACCGACATGAATGCATGAATAACACATTGCCCATCTAGTCTAAGGGGTGAACCATGCTCTGATACCACTCCGTGGTATCAGATATGACCCAAAGAGAGCAAACCCACTCTGATACCACTTTGTAACACCCTCCTCCCATATCTACCCAAGTAACCATTCAACTAGCGTAAACATGTGACAAGAAGTTACTGTGATGTGATTTTACTCCCTATGTGTCATTTAAGGAAGTGTAACTGGTGGAACACATAACATAGAACTTCCACATCAGCAACAGACTCCCAGGAGCCATCCCAACCACTCAGGTAACCATCCCTAGAGACCAACTAAAGTTTTAGTGCATTATACCCTTGGATGCTCGCTTGAAATAGATAAGGGTGTGTCTGGGAGGCTCTAGAATCTCCCACAACAAGTGCAACAAAGCTTACCGGGAATTATTTCCTGAGTGATATGCATGTGACTCCATGATTTGTGCCACTTTTTCAGGACTAGAGCCCAAGTCACTACCCACAACTCAATGACAAGTTTAGAAATTAAATTTCAGAGTGGAATAAAGATATGTTTGCAAAAAAATTGAAAAGAACTGGACTAGACCCCTACTAGCCATGACAGACATTTCATCAAACATGTCACAAGCATGAAAGTTATAGGTATTAACAACATAACTGAGCATAAGGGTCTCATACTTATCTGAAAACTGCTAAGAAGCATTTATACCTCAACACATTGGCTACAATTTCATCTATTATGCCATAGATACATTGTTCATTCATCTACAAGTAAAAACATGATCAGAGCCATACTAGCCACTTTCATAATACATGATCATAACCAGCATAATAACAACATAAATACTAAGGAAACAACAACCATATAATCCACATATAGACTAGTATAATACTCATGAAATAAAAAGCAGAAATAACCTCATATTAATGATGCAAATTCCAACCATGTTTGGGACTTTTATGAACCACCCGACCATAGACATGGTTGAGACAAATATATCTTCATCTAGTCACCCCTGTGCCATATGGAACAATCCATCAAAACCAAACCATGGCTTCTAAAGGCCAAACCACCTCAAACCATCAAACAATGATTCTACCTCATGGTCAAACATCATAAACCATCACCAAATTGGTCTTTACCCAAGCCTTATAGAGCTCCAAAGAATTTGTTCCAACCAAGGCTTTCAGGACTTGTAACTCAACCCATAATTATCGTTGGGCTCCAGAGAATTTTTCCAACGAAGGCTACAGGACTAGTAACTCAACCCAAGCTGTTATAGGGCTCCGGAGCACTTGTCAACCAAGGCTCTAGGAACTAGTAACTCAACCCACAACTAAAGGGACATGAGAACCAACCAGAAAAAAAAGGAAAATGAACCCAAAACATTATGGTTATCTAGGAAATGGAAAGGCTGGGCAAATCCATTGTCAATCCAAGAAATCCTCCATGCCAATGATAGATCATAACCAAGAAACCACATGCATATGCCATGCATTCCAAAACTAGTGAGGAAAACATACATGAAACTCAGTGCCTGCAAGCAAAGCCCGTTGTAGCTTCTAATCCCGATGTCCTCTTGTGATTTCCTTCTCTTACTTTTCCTTCTTTCTCCAAGCATCCAAGTATGCCACACTCTCCAATACTGCTCCAAGAAAACTCTAAGTGTCCAAGAGTATGAGAGAGAAATAATAGAATGAGAGGTCCAAAACTGAACTAACAAAAAACGTACACTGACCAAAACCTTCCCACTGATCCTCAAAATCCTTTTTATCAATGAGGCCTCTATTTTCTTCATTTTCCTCCTTACATGCAACTTGTGACCTTTCACCTTCCGTTTCTCCTAATTTCCATTATTTTCAAAAATTAGTGTCAAACAATGGCTTTTCCTTTTAAAATCCTTTGTCATTACCTTGGCCAATTTCCTTTAGCCATAATAAACGAAATGAACACCCACTAGGATGTTATTCCTAAAATTCAACTTGGAATACATGTCCCATGACAATGGTCTTATATATTTTTCATTTATTAACTTTTTACATGGATTTGTGACAAGGGATGTTACAAATATTTAACATGGAAACCCAAAATGGAAAAACCACCAATCTATTTTTTATTATGAAGTAAAATGAGCTCCTACTCAATTACATCAATTTTTTTTGAGAACCCACTCACAGGAGACCCAAACCCCCTTTAGAATAGAAAGCCCCAAGAGGATTCAACCTCTTATAAATGTAGGCCACAACTTGCTTCAACCAACTGTCATATTTTTTACATAATTTTCAAAATAAGAATAGTGGCCTACTTCTATTACAAAAAGGAATAAAGAAACAAGTTTGTTGTATTTTGCGACTCCTTCCTATCTTCTATGAAAATACACACTCAATTTCCCTCTTCTTTGCACCTTCATCAACTACACACACAACTCTTATCTTATTCTACTTCAACATTAGCACCACACAACAAAACACACCCAAGTGTACACCATACAAGAAACTCTCTCCTTCAACTAATTCACATAGTTAAAGAACATACATTAATTACATCAAAGCACACAATGGAGAAACAATGTAGCATGATATTAGAGGAATTAATTACACGTGATGGATATCCTTCACTATCACTTGTACATCAAAATGAGGAGGCCCATGCTGGAGCAATGAAAACCATTTACTTCATTAATTGTGATCAACACATTCAATCAATGCCATGTTATCGACCCTAATTCCTTTGAATGAGTGACTGAGTTTTGTGACCTTATTGATTCTCTATAATTAATCTCTAAGAAAATTTTGGCATTTATAGGTTTTAGCAGAGTTTTTCAACTCTTTTGCACCTCTAGAAATGGCATAACTATCAAATATAGTGCATGGGCTAAAATAGATGTCAATATCTTCAAATTTCATATACCCATAAAGTTAATCCCTCAACACCTTTCATCATATATCCTGAAGGCCCTTTTGGACTCACCATAATGCCTTTTTATTAAGATATGCCTGAAATCCCTTAGTCGCTTAAGACACAAAAACCTTGCAAAAACTTGTCCTTGAGCACGCCTTTGTTTATTTGATGAAACCATCAAATGTTGGCAATTTCTCCATCCCCCAAATTCGTTACCTTGATGATTCTCAATGGTGTGCCTTTGAAAACATCCAAGGTAAGGCCTTTGGGGTTACATGTCATGATGGGTCCCCCTTTCTCCACTCTTATGCCATTCCATAATCTTACGAGAACATGTAACCTTGCCACCTTACAACTAGGCCTTGCCTTGTTCTCGCCACCATGTCCCAATGCTTAGTCACCTCGTACATTTCAAACTACGCCACAATGAAAACTCCTAAGGAGTAACCTCTAGGGTGATGTGGCCTGGTGGGATGTCCACAACAAATATGAGCTAATGGAAAAATAGTCAGGATTTCATGGTACACCATCTCATGCCTGGGTCCCATGCCACCATGTCCACTACCCCGTCACAGCATGATTTTTAAGCAAAGCCACAATGAAAACTCCCAGAGAGTAACTTCTGAGATTTCATGTCATGTGGGACTGCATGCCAACCACTTGCAGTTTTCTTGATTTATTTGTAATTCTAAATGTATGCCACCTCTTCTGCCACTATTTCCCAGACTTATCTCCCTAGATATTTCTTCCTATGCACCCTTGTAGAATTTGAGGGTGAATTTTGAAGGATGATGTGTCCCTGCCAACATGTTGATTTTTCTACCACCTGTGCCAACAACCTCGTGTCATGCCCTGATTGGTGTCATGCGTTATCCATTTTCAGCAAATTTGGCCACCAAAAAGTGCCAAATATGCATTTCATGTTTCACAGTCCTAGAATGTCACGTGTCCATTTCTTACGTCATGATAATGTCATCCCACACCTAAAAGTTGCTTACATCATATTCTACCATCACTTCCACCTATGCATCCACTTTTCTTTTTCATCTAATTAGAATGCAGCATGTGGCATTGTGTCATTCCACCAATAAAGAGGAGAGGGGGTCCAAGGCCTTTGTTCTTCCATGAATTTCTTTATTTACAAATTTTAATGTCGAAACAACAATTTGCTTCTCAACATTTAACATGGATTTTCCGGTCCCCTAATTCATCTCCTCAAAACTTTTCATCTGAGACCCCTTTTAAAATCGTAGGGAAAAACTTCTAGGGTGACGTGCCCCATTGGGTCCCTAGCATGAACCCTCCTGCTTTTCTATTGGTTTTTCACTCTACTCCTGAGCCAGGTCACCATGAAATCCCGTATCCCCAAGACTTTGGTCCTGTACTCCTTCAGAAACTCCCAAGGATAACCTTCCAAGGTTACTTATCCCTTGTGGGACCATGCACTTTCCCTCATAAGCTTGTGACTTTTCCATCTTCACACCCACACCAACTCATCTAGCCACCTCACCCCATTGACTATTTCCCTAAGTCTTTTAACCTACATTACCATTGAAACTCCCCGGGAAGAAATTCCATGGTGACATGTCCCAGACGGGACCTACACAATATACCACTTGACCTTGAGATTTTGTTGGTCCTCCTCCACACCATCGTGGATACACTTTCCACCTATATGTTGATCATATTGTGGGACCCATGGTCAAGTCACCAAGTTTTCCTTTTGGCCTGGTAACCTTGATCGGTCATATATTTTGATCTTGGAGGCCTTTTTTGGATTTCAACATACTGTTGGAATTTTATTTTCAAACACTCTCTAGCTATGTCATTTTCAGGAGCATCTCATCTAATCTCCTAAGACAAAAATACCTTCAAATCCTAGGACTCCCACCACCATAGTTATAATATTTTATAGCTTTTTTACTTATCCTTTTACTATGATGGTTCTCTATCAAGGATTGAAACAACCATAGGACTCCACCTGAACTTGATAAATCATGCATCTACAATCCTTTCCCATTTGAAATAAATTCCAACATTATGCTCAACAATCTCCCCCCTTTTGCACTAATGGAAATAGTTCTAAACCTTGTTTTAGCAGTTTCCCCTAAAACCAAGCAGGGTTTTGTCCATCTCTACACTCCCTCTGCCATCAATAATATTTCTGCTTAGAAACTTATTCTACCCATTTGACATCAATGAAAGAAACCCCCCTAAAACTTTGCAACTTACCCTTTAATTGAACCAACAAGATGAGTAGCTGTAAAAAAATCAATCAAATTGAGTCATTTAAATGTAGGAGAGACAACTCTTATTTGTTGCCTAAGATATGTCAAAGGGTGCTCATACCAGAGGCTTTGTGAATATATCTTCAAGTTGGTCATTATTGGACACATATTCAAGTCAAACAACATTAGCAACAACTTGTTCTCTTAGAAAATGAAAGTTAATGGGAATATTCTTGGTCTTAGAAGGCTTGGAAAGATTTTTAGAGATGTGGATAGCACTATTGTTGTCAGACATGATTGAAATGGAATCATTCAGATCTACCTTGATGTCATTTAAGGTCTACTTCATCTAAAGAATTTGTACGTAGTAGGTGGTTGTAGCAATGTATCTTCATAAGTAGATAACGACATTGAGTCTTGTTTTTTATTGACCCAAGGCACAAGACAATCTCCCAAAAAAATGCTACTCCATAGGTTCTTTTCCTGTCATCAAGAATTACATAAATTTTTAGGTCTAGAATGGTCCTCATAAGAAATATAATAAAATAATTATAAT
>APFE030965774.1:76374-89517 GCA_000404065.3 Pinus taeda | reverse complement strand
TATCTCCCTATGGTTTACTCAAATTTCAAGTAGGAACACTCATTGGATAGATAATTTAATTCATCATCCAAGGATTACCCATGTTGCATACTTTCGATGGACCCGCTACAAAAAAATGAGAAATACTTGAAAAAATGTGATTGCAATGACATTTTTTCATGTATTTCTGATGTTTTGTGTAGAAAGTCCATCAAAAGTATGCAATATCGATAATACTTGGACAAGGAATTAAGTTTCACATCCAATGAGTTCTCCCGCGTGAAATTTGAGTAAAGCCGTAAGGAGATAAATTGAAAATACGAGTTGAAAAAGTAGTTTTTCTTTATTTATTTTTAATATTTTTGCTTTTTTTACTCCAAAAATGGTGAATCATCCCCCATGGTTGAGATCATCATCTTGAATCCTATTGGTTCTTATAAATTTGATTTTGGTTGTACATTTTTGTTGTGAGGACCCTTTTTGACCTCGAAATTTCTATAATGGTTGATTGCTCAATCAACAATAGTATAATATTTTAATTTAAAGTATTTAACTTTGGCATACCATAGTCAAAAATATTTTGTGCCTTGCAAGTATTTGAAAATTGTTTTTACAACATTGAAATGCCTTTCTCTAGGGCAGGCTTGAAATCTGGCCACCAGGACCACTTCGTGCATGATGTATGCTATTGAGCGAATGCGGTACAACAAGCTTCCAATCATTTATCTATAGTTTGTCTGATTTACAAGAGGAGTTTCATCCTCTTTACATAATTTACATCCAATAATCATCGGGGTACTATCTTTCATACCAATCTTTAATGATTCTCTCAAATAATTGAATTGAGAGATGAAGATGTGATTTTTAGATTGACTAATTTGCAATCATAGGAATAAGGATATTTCACCTATCATAGACATCTTGAATTATTTCTGCATTGAATCAACAAACTGGTGTCCCATCTATTTCAAATCACTTCCAAAGATAATATCATCTATATAAACAACAACAATCAACAAATGACCATCCTCAAATTTTATATATAAATTGTTATATGCAGTCCATATTTTTAAACCTTATTGCTTAAGGTATTTTTCCAATTTGGCATACTGATATCTAGGGGATTTTTTTAGCCCATATAGAGCCTTTTTCAGTCTGTGAACATAATATTCATTCTCAGAGAGCATGAACACTTTTGGTTATTCTATATATACTCTTCCAGATCTCCAATGAGAAAGGCAAATTTCACATCCATTTCATATACTTTGATGTTCTTATCGCTGGCAAAAGCAAGAAAAAATTTGATGGCTTCCAATCTTACTACAAGTTCAAAGGTCTCTTCAAAATATATCCCTTCTATATGAGCATACCCTTCGCAAACTAGTCTTTCTTTGTTTCTTATCACTTGTCGTTCCTTATTTAGCTTATTCTTAAGTACCCATTTGGTGCCTATAAATTTTTTGTCTTTGGGTCTAGGGACAAGTTCCCAAGTGTCATTATTCTCAATTTGATCCAATTATTCATTCATTTCCTTCACCCAAAACTTGTCTTCACTTGGATGACTGAGACTTTTGGGCTCGATTTGTGGAAGCAGGGCAAGATTTGTGCAGCTTGGAATGCCAAGAAATGTTCTCCTAGTTTGAACACTAAGTCTACGATCACCTATAATTTTACTTTCTGGGTGTTGTTTATGCACATATATGGAAAGAGTTTTGTGCCTTTATGTTTCATCTTATTCATCGTCATCTTCTTTTTCTTCTGCTTCTTCTTGATCCAATAATTTGGAGGCTAATTTTCTTCTTCACTTGAGTTATCTTTTTCTATAGATGTCTCTGAACATGGAAGTATTTCATCCACTACAACATTAATGAAATATTCAACTCTTTTTTCCTCTTATTGAGGCACTTGTAGCTTTTAATCTTGGTTGAGTACCCGAGAAACATACCCTCATTAGCTTGAAAGACGAATTTTCCAAGATCCTTATCATTTCTCTTGACATAAAATTTGCTCATGAATACCTTGAAGTGTTGCACTGATGTTGGTCTCCTTTTAAATAATTCATAAGGAATCTTATCATTGTTAGGTGTAACTTGTGTCCCTTTTTCTAGATATATAGATGCTTGTGTTGCTTCTCCCTAGAAGGTGTTTGGTGTTAATAAATGTAAAGGGATACACTTAGGATGATTTCTCTTAATCTTGATAACTGCTTGTAATGTATTTTTACCCCTTTTTTTTTTTTTGGATTATTAGTCTCTTCTCTTATTATTATGTTTTGATTAACATCAAACAACTACCAAAAAAATAAGATCAATAGTACATAAGAACATAGGTTGTAGGTTGCAAGATATGGCCAAAAGCTCTCCACTTGAGAGGAAAACCCACAAATCTCTTCTCTTCTTATAGATTCTTCAAATGATGAATTCCAATACCTCTATACCAAGACAACTACCCTTCAAATACCAATTCAAACCTTCCAAGTGATGTGCTTCTTTGATCCAAGACAAGCCCAGTAAAATACCTTCCAACTGCACAAAGTTGACCCCTAGCTACAAAATTTCGGCCTCCACTACAAGTCTAAAATTTTTGGCCCCTGCAACAATTATTTATACCACACACGTGAGCAATTTAAGTGCTTCCAAGGCTTCCTTTGACCTTTGCTTGGGTTCCTTCTCCTTTTAGGGCTTGTTGGTGACCTAAGAGTCCCTTCTTTGATCTTCTTTTTGCAACTTTCACAAGTTCTACCTTGGGGCTAGAAAACCCTACCCTTCCTTTCGCACATGAGAGAGAGAGAGAAATAACCTAAGAAATTTGTACTTCATCCTTCTATCCTTCTTCGCTTTCCTTTATTCTGCTTCTCTTTCACTTGGATGATGACAAGTGAGTGAGTTTCCATAAGAGGTCAAGTTCCCTCCTATATATAGGCTTCCAAGGAGGACACCATGCCCTAATGAGGCTAAATTCTTAGTTGTCAGGCCAACTCGGTCTTGGAGGGGATTTTGACACTTAAATACAAAAATATTTCTTTTGACATGATACAATGTGCCCAATGGGCTCTTCTTCATATTAAAAAGACTCTATCGACTTCTTGACACTAGTACAAACCATAGAAGCACTCAATGGGTGCTTGACCTCTAAATAAAGGAACCTTGAGCATGAAACCCATTCTACAAAAAAACTAAAATAATAAATTTACTTTCTTTCGTTTTAGTATATACAAGAAACAAGTGTACATTTCAAATTATGAAGACCAAACCTAGTTACACATTTCAACATGTGGAACTTCCCCTTCATCCATCATTACTCTAACCATCTCTTGAATTGTTTTTTTCTTTCTCTCTACTACTACATTCCGTTGTTGTGTTATGGATATTGAGTATTGCCTCCTTATGTCATGGTATTCACATAATTATTCAAACTCTCTTGGGGTGAATTCTCCTCCTCTATGTGATATTAAGCATTTAATGCTTATATCTTTCTCATTTTCAAATCGGAATTTAGATATCTTAAACTTGTTCATAGATTCTGATTTTTCTTTCAACAAAATTATTCGAGTGGCCTCGGTAAAATCATAAATAAATAAAATAAAATATATTTCTCCTCTTTGCCTATTTTTCTTGTAATACCATAGATGTCAATGTAAACTAGCTCCAAAAGTTTAGAGTTTGATGATTCCTTTGTCTTGAATTGAGTCCTTTTTTGCTTTCCAAACTGACATGACTTGCTCATTGAGCTATCGAGCTTTGACAATCTTGACAATCCTATAACTTCTTTTATTTTGTTGATCTTCATTAGCCTATAAAGATTTATATGGCCGTCTCCTATACCACATCCAAGTTTGATTTATCTCTCTAGTAGCATCTTACTCTTGCAAAATTTTCTCAATGTAAGTCAAATGTGTGATAATGGCTACAATGTGACTTTCTGATCCAAAGACTATGAGATCCAAAAAGCATAAATTGGGAAGCTTGTGGGAAAGGAAATCATAACTCACAAAAATGTGTATATGTTTGATGAGTTTTGATTGCCTTTCCCGCAAGCTTCCCATTCTTTGTTTTTTAGATCTCATAGTATTTGGATAAAAAAGGCACATTGTAGCCATTATCACACATTTGACTTACACTAACAGAATTGTGCTTGAGGAATTCCACATACAACACATTTTGGGCTATGGTATTCTCATCAAGATTGACTATGCCCTTCCCTTTAATTTTTGTTGCAGAATTATTTCCAAGAGTGACATTATTCCCTTAATATTTTTCTTTTAGATACAAGAATTTACTCTTTCCCCCGGTCATCTATTTAGAGAAACCACTATCCACATACCATTTATTTTCTTAATCATGTGTAAATAGAGCAAGTCCACATTCCTCGTTTTTCTCATTTTTTGCTTGCAACTCCTCTTGTACGTAGTGAGTTATGGTTGCTCAATGTACTGTGGTTTGGAAGGGCAATAAAACCTACTTTTGCACTCACTTCCCTTGTGACCAAAATTATTACACTTTAAGAATTCCATTTCATCCATGAGGGGAGAGAAAGGATTCCTATTCTTGGGAAATGAGTTATGAGCTCTATAATTTTGATAATTTATATATATGAAATTTTCATCTCTTTCAACTTCAACAATATTAATTAATGGCTTTATTTCTAAAGATATGGAATTTATAGCAATAACCATAGAACAAATTTGGGTACCTGATATTTAAAAATTGATGAACTTGAGCATATTTCTTGTACCTTTGTTGTCTTGTTGACTAATTTACATCTCTGTGTGGAGGAGTATTTGAGAAGTTAGCATTCTTTTTCCAATGTTGACTACTTATCTGACTTGATTTTGATTTATTTTCATTGACTCTGCCTTGTAATGCTTTTACAAATCATTGGGGGCCTACATATCCTGTAGAACTGAAACTTGTATTTCCTTTAGAATAATTTTGTGATTCAGAGTATCCTAAACCTATCTGGTTCTCTAGAAACCTTTGAATCCTCAAAATATGATTTAATTTCTATGTCCCTTTAGCAAGTTTTCTATAGAAATCCTTCTCAATTTTGGACTTCTCAAGGTTTATTCTCAAAAATATGATTTCTACTTCTAAGTTGTGACAATTCTCTTCCCATTGAAGGATCAAGTCATTTAGAACTCATTCCTTTATTTTTTCTTCCTCCAACTTAAATTTAGGGACATAATTTCTCTTTTACTCTTTCTGAAATCATCTCATCCTATTTCTTAATCATATCTTATTTCAAGACTCTGTTCTCATCCTCTAGTTTTTCACATCTTTTATTTTTCCTCTAACTGAAGTTATAGGTTGTCTTTGCTTTTAATGGATTTTACAAGTTTTTCTCCTTGATAAAAAAACTCCTCATTATCAGATTTGTACATACCTTCTTCAACTTGAAACAAATGCTCTTTTAGTTTCTTTTTATTCTTTCTAGCCTTCTTTAATTCATCAAGAGCACTAATGATCTTCCCTTCGAGATCCACTACTCCTTCCTCAAGGTCTGAGTCATCCCACAAGGGCTTCATTGGGGGAGAAATATCATACCACATGGGTTCATATTGGGGGATATATATTGATGTAAAAATGAAATAATATATTGGGGGATATATAGGGGGTAAAGGGTTTTTATATTGGTAGGTATAAAAGAAATAGAGGGGTATAAAAAATATAAATGAAAAAATGGATACCTACAATATTGACTGAAAATAGGGGTTTCTTAAATTGGGAATTTGTATTGGTTAAATATTGGTAGGGGGTTAAATTATGTGATTTTTAGAGATATTTTCCAATATGTAGTTAAATTAAGGTTATTATTTAATATGATGTGAACGCACATGATATGTCAGAGTTTCATTGAGTGAAGCCCGCGTGAATCATCCTTGGATTTGGAGTCATCTTCAAATTCCATAAGTAATAATTAATTAAGCTCACCTTTTGAAGAATATTCATTGTTTTCTTCTGATGTAGATCTATCCTATTCAGAATAGGGCCCCTTCTTCTTGAATGATTTCTTCTTCTGATATTTTCAAGATTTATCTTTGGGATTTTGATCTTTTTCTAGGTTTCCTTTATAAGGAGACTTGGAGAAAAATGTCCAAATCTTCCACAATAAAATCCTTTGAAGGGTATCTTTCCATTAGACTTACCTAAACCACATTTTAGTTTGTAGGAAAAATGAGCCAACTAGAACATTCTTGGTGGTATTTTCACTCTTTTGTCTTCTTAGACACTTTGAATGTTTCCTCCACTTGTTCATTCTTCTCTTTTCTTAATCCCATCTCATAAGATGTGAGGGTTCCATGTAGTTGGCCCATTGTGAGATTCTTCAAGTCTATCAACTCCTCAATGGATGAGATTTTGGCATTGAATATCATAGGTAAATATCTCAAAACCTTTTAAAGAACTACTTCCTCTTTGAGATCTTCACCAAGTCCTATGATCATGTTTGGTACTTCATCAACTCTAAGAAGATATTCTACTATGATTTCTTCTTCACTCATCCTTAAGCCCTCGAATCTCATTATGAAGGTTTGAAAATTGGCTTACTTGACTTTATCATCTGCTTCATGACTCTTATTAATTTTGTCTCACACTTCCTTGGCTGACTTATAGTGCATTACCTTTACTAGTTCAGATTGACTAAGACCAAAGAGAATGCCATTCTTGGTTCATTAGATAGTCTTACCATATGCATATTAAATGAGGTTAACATGATAAACTATTATATATCTCAAAATATTTACCCCTAGGGACATGAGATAGGCCTCTGTCCCAAATTAGAAAGCATAGCTTGTCCCATCAAAGACTAGTATCCTACTTAAGTAAGCATCATAATTATCTTGTCTATACATGATTCCTTATAGATCTACATTCTAGTGGTTAAATTGTTCCTGAAGGAACCAGACTCTGATACCAATTGTTGGAATGAAATTACTGAGAGGGGGGATGAATTAGTAATTTATGCTAATTTTAACTTTTAATGACAATTCTTATTTTCTTTTTTAACTTTGAAATCACTCATGTGATCCTTCACATCTAAATACATAAGCAATAATGTAAACCATTCACATCAATGCACACAAAAAAAATGAGTAACATACACACATGGGCACATTTATTTAATATGGAAACCCAAAAGGGAAAAACCACCAATTTGTTTGTTATTATGATGTAATTTGAGTTCCTACTCAACTACATCAACTTGTTTGTGAGAACCCACTCATAGAAGGTCCCAACGCCCTTCATATTAGAAAGTGGAAACTTGCCAAAATGCTCCATCCTCTTATAAATGCAGGTCAAAACCTACTTCAACCAATTGCCTTATATTTAATACAATTTTTATACTAAGAACATTGCCTTACTTCTATTACAAAAAGGCATAAATAATTTGATCTACTATCTTATACAACTCCTTCCTCCCTGCTCTACAAATACACACTCAACTCCCCTCTTATTTGCACCTTCCTCATCTGCACACAATCTTCTCTACTTCTACTTCAACATCAAAACCACACAACACAACACATCCAAGTGTACAACATACAAGAAACTCTTTCCTTTAGTTAATTCACATAGTTCGAGAACATACATTAATTACATCAGAGCATATAAACGAGAAACAATGCAACATGATATCAGAGGAAATAATTACACAAGATGGCTCTATTTCACTATCACCTGTATAACAAGATGAGGTGGCTAATATTATAGCAATGAAAACCACCAACTTCATTAACTCTGATCAACACATCCAATCATTGCCATGTTTTTGGCCTTAATTCCTTTGTGTGAGTGACTGAGTTCCATGACCTTCTTGGTGATCTGTAATAAATCTCTGAGACAATTATGACATTTACAGGTTTTAGTAGAGTTTTTCCAACTCTAGTGCACCTCCGAAAATGGCATAACTACCAGTTATACCACATGGGCTAAAATAGTTGCCGACTAATTCAAACTTCATATGCCCACAAAGTTAATCCCTCAATGCCTTTCATCACATAGTCCAAAGGCCATTTTGTACTCACCAAATACGTTTGAAATCCTGTGGTCACTTAACACACAAAAACCTTGTAAAACTGGTCCGTGGGCGCATGTTTGGCTAATTGATAAAACCATCAAATGTTGGCAATTTCTCTGTTCCTCGTATTCATTACCCTAGTGATTCCCAATGATGCACCTTTTAAAGCCTCTTGGGTAAGAACTCTAGGGATACATGTCTTGGTGGGTCCCCATTTTTCCACTCTTACACCATTCTATAACCTTTCGGGAATATGTGGCTTTGCCACCTTTTAACTGGGCCCTACCTTGTTCTTGCCACCATGTCCCAATGCCTAGTCACCCCACTGCGTCACAATGAAAACTCCTAGGGAGTAACCTCTAGGGTGAGGTGACTTAATGGGACATCCACAACAAATATGAGACAACTGAATAACAATGTGTATTCAATGTTACGCCATCTCATGCATAGGTCCCATGTCATCCTGTCCGACTGCCTCATCACCCTGGGATTTTTGAATAGAGTTGCAACAAAATCTCCTGGTAAATAAATTCCAAGATTGCATGTCATGTAGGACCACATGCCAACCACTTGTACATCGCTTACTGATTTGTAATTCCAACTAGATTCCACCTCTTCTGCCATGGTATCTCAGAGCTATCTCCCTAGATATTTCTTCCTATGCACCCTCGTAGACTTCCAGGGTGAATCTTTGGAAATGATGTATCCCTACCATCATGCTAACATGTTTGCTACCTATGCCAACTACCATGTGTCATGCTCTGGGTGGTTCCATGTGTCATTCATTTTCGACCCACTTCGCCACCTGAAAGTACCAAATCTGCATGTCATGTGTCACTATCCTGGACTACCACATGTCCATTTCTTACATCATGTTGATGCCATCTTGAACCTATAAGTTGCTTACATCATCTACCACCATTGCTACCACCTATGCATCCAATTGTCTCTGTCACCCAATTAGAATGCACCATATTTCCTTGTGTCATGTCACCAATATGGAGGAGAGGGGGTATGAGGCCTTTGATTTTCCATGAATTTATTTATTTATAAAATTTAAGGCCAGAATAGAAATTTGCTTCTTATCATTTAACAGGTACTTTCGTGTCCCTCAGATCCATCTCCTTAAAAATTTTCACATCATACCCCTTCGAAACTCTTAGTGAAAACATTTAGGGGTGGTGTGTCTCAAGGGGTCCCTTGCATGAACCTTCCTTATTTTCTATTGGTTCTCCACTTTTCTCCCACACTAGCTAACCCTGGAATCCTTGATCCCTAGGACTTTGGTGCTAGACACCTTCGAAAGCTCCCAAGGAAAACCTTCTAGCATTATGTGTCCCATGTGGGACCACGTACTTTCCCTCTTGAGATTTTCATTGGTCCATCTATGCTCCTATGCCAACTCATCTTTTCACCTCACCTTGGGACTATTTCCTCGAATGCTTCAACCTACAATACCATTGAAACTCATGAGGAAGAAATTCCAAGGTGACATTTCTCGGACGAGACCCACCTGCTATACCTCTAGAGGTTCTATTTTTCATCCTTCATGCCATCATGGCTGCATTTTCCACTTGTATGTTGACCATGTTGTGGGGCCCATGGCCAGGTCATCAAGTTTGAATTTTGACCTAGTAACTTTGACTAGCCATATATTTTGATCTTGGAGGAATTTTTTGGAGTTCAACACATCATTAGAAAGCTCTTTTTGAGCACTTTCCAACTATGAAAATTCTAATAACATTTGAGTTGATATCCCGAGGAATAAATTCCTTCACAACCTAAGACTCCCAACCACAATAGTTATAATATTTTATAGCTTCTTTACTTATCCTGTTACTATGTTGGTTCTTTATCAAGGATTGCAACAACCATAAGACTGCCCCTGAACTTGACACACCATTCATATGCCATCCTTGCCCATTTGACATCAATGCCAACATTATGATCAACAATTTTTGGAGGCATCATTGGGTGAGGATACTCGAACGATGAAGGTTTTCCATCAAATATAAATTCAAACTTTGGGGTCTTCAAGTCATTGTTAATCCCAATAATAGCAGTTGGTATGAAAGACAAACTCAAAAACTAGATAAAAGGATACTAATACTAAAACCGTGTGAATATTGTCATTTCAATGGCAGTTGTCATTCTATCATGATTAGACCTAGAAAGTACTTTAATAGTTGCATTCTTTCTACATGCATTTAAGATACCAAAAGCCAAAATTGCATCCATAGCCATAACCATAGTCGTTGGTATTAGAGTTCCTTGGTGAACATAATCAACTACATATGATGTGATAAGCTCTAATAGTAAAATGGCTTCACTCAATCCTGTACCAGCACACTCAATCTTGCTCCAACACTACTCTCCTTGAATAGGTAGTGGACACTGAGATCCGAGGAATTTGATCTATTGCAAGACACCTTTGGCATCAATGACAACACTACTAACACAGGACTAACAGGAGCACATAGAACTCACGCTTTCAGCCCATAATCTTTCACCTTTTGAACCTCTAGTGGCTACTTATGTTCAATTTAGAAACAAAAGGCATATTTGGGTTTCCTTGCCCAGAGTGAATAATAAGTCCAACTATAGTGAAACCCTTGAGAGTAGACACATCCCTAAGCATAGAGAACGAAATCCTCTTAGGATTTTCATCCCTGACCAATGCTAATACTATAGTGAAGTCTCCCTCCTTAATGGAAAAGTGAGGAGTTATAACATACAAGCACTTGGTCCTCACAGCTAATGGACGAGTCAAGGTTTCCTCCTAAGTGTCCAAATCGAATGTGAAACCAACATCCTGGATCTTACTCAAAACCATGTTGGGCTTTTCCATCTCTTTCTAACATAGTTTTATTCCTCTAAGTCAACAAAAACATTCACTTCAAGAAAATAAGCAATCACCAATGAGGGAAAGGAACCCCCCACTAGAGGGGCCAATTGTTCTTGACAACCCATTGAAGAAACTTCCTCACTCTGAGCACAATAAAAACTTTGTAAACTCAAACCCAAATTAGAAAGATTTGATGTTCCAGACACAACCTTTTAATATTCACAAACCATAAAAGGGTCCTAACTAATATTAGAGTCAACGAATAAATTATTTTTGTAACCCTTACCCAGAGTAGCTGAGTAGTTGGGTTTTAAATAGCCTAGCTAATGACAATGCAAACATCAAAATGAGACTTTCCAAAAATCCAAGAGTTGGTAGAACAATTTATCACCTTGAGAAATCTCTATCTCTGTAGGAATTCCTAGGGACACATCCATTTCTACCAGGATCCATAGAATCCTTTTATTGAATGCAACCAAAGCCAAATCATCAAAACTTACGAATTTATCAAAGTTGTTGGCCACTTTTTCAACAATCTATCGATTCTTGAGCTCTAGAGGAAAGCTTTCCAATTTAACCTTTAGATTTTGTGACTTGGGTTTCTCCACGAAAGAGTTAAAACCAACATGACTTCTTTGGAGCCAAACATTGCCACGACCTATCACCTAGGGCTTCTTGAGGATCAATTCAAGGTCCTTTTCTTCCATGAAGTGAAATTGAAGCCAATTATTCATGAGCATATATATGTTGAGTGTATAATTGAGTAGTGGTTTCCATGTTTGGGACAACCAATTTAGAATCTACTCCTTATTGGGGATGACAAAATTGAATTTTCCCACCAACACACCTTTCTGCAGAATGGTCACCTGACCCATGTCTATGTCGCATCCCATAGTAAGGGTCGGCTTCTTAGCATAGGCTCTCAAAACTTTGGAAAATCTTTTAGCCCTCACTGCTTCCTCCAGAAAATTCACTTTGGACCAATGCAACTTGACTTTCTAGTACTATCCAACACTCTTAGGCTTCTATGCTCAACCCTCCTAAAAACATATCATGAGCATGCCAAAAGTGCCCCACTCCTCATTCTTGGCACCACTAGGGTTTTGTGGAACCTTCTCACGCTCAAAGGTCAAGATTGGAGTTTACAAAGAAAAGTGATTCAAAAGATAGAACATAACCCTTGGTTCATCACTAGCCTGAGAAATACCCTAGTTACTCAAAGTAGACACCACCTTCTAGCTGTTTGCCACAATGTTAAATGACAAATATGCCTTATTCACTTGAAATAAAAATTCCACCTCATGTTTAAAAACTTCCTACTCTCTTTCCTCACCCAAATCCACAACCTCCATCCATAGTTGTAAGAAAACAAAGCTTAAACTCAACAGTAACCGGATTGCCTTCCAAACCAACCACCCTTGTCACGAAAATTTCCTAAATACTTAATTAAACATAAGCCATTGTGAGCTATTATTTATTCGAGAATAGTATCTTCATCCTTATTTTTAAAAGTTTTCTTTCCTATATTTGTCTCCCATTTTCATTCAAAATTATCACAATGGGAGAAAAATTGCACGCAGGTACCTTTAGAGATAATGCTTTGTTTAATATTAAAATAAAATCAACTTTAATTTTTTAATCAATGAATTACTCTCGACTTTGTTCATAGAAAACATAAATTATTAACAAGATTGCAAAGTGATGTGAACACTCACTAAACTCTTTGTTTTCTATCTTTTAATTAAAGTAAACGAGTCATATCATGGTTAAGCAAAATTTCTTGCTGTAAAGAAAAGTTATATGAAAAGGCTTGATGTCTGTAATCTAGTAGATTACTTTTATGGTTTAACACAGTTATTTTCTCTGAAAAGGAGATTCTATGTATAGACAAAGCTTAAGGCTATCATATTACTTGCCCATGCTCCATGTGCCAAACTCCGCCCGCCACCATTGCCAGAAGAAACAGTGCCAGAAGAAACAGAGCGGTGCAGGTGGCTCTTGACATACAATAGGGTGGTCAAAGATATTTGGTTTGGATTGGAATTTTGTGGTTTCTCTAGAACAATGGGATGTGGATAATGTGATACTTGAACTTTGGTCTCAAATTTGTTGCCAAACAATACTTTTATACAATTGTGACTTATTTGTTAGAACCCATTTGGTTGGTACGGGTTTAGTTAAATTTGAAGGGAGGCGTTATGGGTGGAGTATAAATGATAAAATTGTTTTATTTAATATTAAAAAAAAAAATTGAAACAATAATAATGAAAAATTAAACTGTTATTTATTGAATTGATTTTTTA
>APFE030965774.1:28964-75427 GCA_000404065.3 Pinus taeda | reverse complement strand
TTTAAAACTTTTCATTTAACTTTAAACCAACATGGATCCATCTTAAATATAGAGAGGGATCCAATTTCTTCACATGCAATTTTTTTTTGAACCTACATTATTTAAATATTTTGTATAGTTATTTTTTAAAATTTATATTTGGGCCAACATGAGCAAAATTTCAACTTTGATGAGGGACATCAACTTTGATAAGAGAAAAACATAGTTAGGCACACCTCTCACCTCAATGACGCATGGAGAGAGTTACACATCACAAGGAGCTATAAGATGAGCCTCTCTACTCAACAAATTTTCAATAAACTATTAATTTTATTAACTTATACATATTCTTGTATTAATATAATGATTTAATATTAGCAATATAGAGTAAGAATTAGCTATATTTTTAATTTTAACTAATTAATACGTAATTCTGAAAATATTTTATTTGCTTTTGGTTAGTTTAATACTTTATATCATATTTATTTTATGTATTCAAGCTTCCTGATCTATTTATTTTCTGTAGAAAGTAAGAATTAGCCAGATTTTTAATTTTAACTAATTAATATAATATTTAATATGTAATTTTGAAAATATTTTGTTTGCTTTTGATTAGTTTAATACTTTATAACATATTTATTTTGGGTATTCAAGCTTATGTGATCTATTTATTTTCTGTATAAAGTAGGAATTAGCGAAATTGTAGTATTTAATATGTAATTTTGAAAATATTTTGTTTGCTTTTGGTTAGGTTAATACTTTATATCATATTTATTTTATGTATTCAAGCTTCCCTGATCTATTTATTTTCTGTAGAAAGTAAGAATTAGCCAGATTTTTAATTTTAACTAATTAATATAATATTTAATATGTAATTTTGAAAATATTTTGTTTGCTTTTGATTAGTTTAATACTTTATAACATATTTATTTTGGGTATTCAAGCTTATGTGATCTATTTATTTTCTGTATAAAGTAGGAATTAGCGATTTTTAATTTTAACTAATTAATATAATATTTAATATGTGATTTTGAAAATATTTTGTTTGCTTTTGGTTAGTTTAATACTTATAACATATTTATTTTTTGTATTCAAGCTTCCCTGAGATACAAAATGGGCCTCTCCACTCAACACATTTTCAATAAACTATTAATTTTATTAACTTACATATATTCATGTATTAATATAATGATTTAATATTAGCATTATAAAGTAGGAATTAGCCAGATTTTTAATTTTAACTAATTAATATAATATTTAATATGTGATTTTGAAAATATTTTGTTTGCTTTTGGTTAGTTTAATACTTATAACATATTTATTGTAAATTGAGTTGCCTTTCATGGGGTTTATAACATATTTATTGTAAATTGAGTTGTATGGGATTTTTAACATATTTATTGTAAGTTGAGTTGTCTTGCGTGGGATTTTGTTAGCTTAACTTATGGGGATTTTAACCTTGAACTTTATAATTTACAT
Source organism: Pinus taeda (assembly GCA_000404065.3). Taxonomy (NCBI): domain Eukaryota; kingdom Viridiplantae; phylum Streptophyta; class Pinopsida; order Pinales; family Pinaceae; genus Pinus; species Pinus taeda. Next base: position 73,969 of record APFE030965774.1, on the reverse strand, counting down.
AATACTTCATATGGAAACTATAACCAACTATAGCCAATTGAAATGTCTTTCATGGGAAAAATATATTTTTTGAACCTTGAATCTTATAGTTTACATAATACTTCTTCACTCAGGGATAAACACATAAGCGGTGTCTAATAAACAAAAATATTTATTTTTAATAACCCAACATAGATCCATCTTAAATACGGAACTAACAAAAGCCAAGAGGAATCCAATTTTCTTTATGTGCAATTTTTTTTTTTATGAGCTGACATTATTTAAATGTTTTGTACAATTATTTTGTTTTTTCAATTTTTTTATTTAAAAGAAAAATATTTTGGCGTACATGGGCTAAATTTCAATTTTGATAACACTAAATTTCAATTTTGATAACACGAACACATCCTATTGAGGTGTATAGTGAACCTCTCAGCTCAAAAATTACTCTTAAATAATTTTATTTAACAATAATTTATGAAATACATTTTCCTTTTATTATAAATTTTTATAACTTTTCATTTAACTTTAAACTAGCATAGATTCATGTTAAATATGGATCTAACATGAACCTAGAATTTTAAATATGAATTCTACTCTGAGCCTAGAGGGATCCAATTTCTTCCCACACAAATTTTTGTATGAATCTACATTATTTAAATATTTTGTATAATTATTTAATTTATTTTTATTTTTAAATTTTTTAAAATTTATATTTGGGTCAACATAGCAAAATTTCAAACCTTTATAACAAATCTACACAATTACATTATCACACTTAATTACCACATCACACTAAGTAAAATAATATTAAATTTAATTTATTATTTTGCTAAAAAACAAAAATATTATTACTTAACAATGCTATTGGAAGATAGATTATAATCTTACTCTTAACGTACTTATCGTTATTTTCTGAAATAAATTGCCACCCATATAACTACATTACAATATACTGTCTGCCGTAATTAAGATGGAAAAGAACAGATTTAAAACAAATATTCCTATATTGGTTTTGCTTTTTTACCAATGCTGTCCAAATCTTCTTCTTACTCTTCCTTTTTCTTTTCTTTTTCACTGTGTGATGCTTATTTTTGTTAACGGTTATAATGTTATTTTTTTTGGTTTTGTTTTGTTTGCGTGGGTTATGAAGTGAATTTTTCAGTTAAATGGATGTGTAGTTTTATCTATGAATATTTTTTTTAATAAATATCAATAAAGCAATATTTTAAAAAAAAAATTCAAAAAGTAATATTATTATAAAAAAAAAAATAAAATAATATTTTAAAAAAAAAAGAAAATATTTTTAATTAAAAAATAAATAAAAAATAAAAATGATATTATTTTTTAAAATCAAAAGAATATTTTTAATTAAAAAATAAAAATAACCTTAATAAAAAGTATTTGTTAAATTGATAATAAAAATCTAATTAGAGAAATAAAATAAACATAATAAAAAGTATTAGAGAAATAAAAAATAACCATAATAAAAAGTATTTTTGGTTATATTACAGTTTAATGTGATAAAAATAATGTACATATACTCTTTTTAAAAGTTAAAATATTGTATTTTTATTTAATAATAATAAAGAAACATTTTTTAAAGTTTAAAAGTACTTCAAGATTTTTTCACGTAAAAATTTTCATGTCTATATAATATAATATAAAAATAAAATAATTAATTTTACTCTTTTTTGATGTTTGTTTTAATTTGGTCTTGTATTAGGTGACTTGATGTGTTTTACATTTTATATATTTTAAATATATTAATAAATTATCTTATTTATTTTAATAATATTATTAAATATCAACTTTTATAAACTAGTCTTTATATGATCTTTTCTTTCTACTTGCTCTCTATTTACTTGTGCCATGTTCTATATCTTCATCTCATTCTGATAATGAATCACACTAACTAATTCCAACAAATAAATAAAAATTTTTCTTATATAAATTCTACCTAAAAACTCTTCTTAATATAATATATATTCATACAAACTCAAAATGCTAATATATCCATCCATTTCTAGCAACTTTTCATTTTGTCCAGGTTAATGAAATAAAATTTTATTTGGGCACTTGCCCAGCATTTCGTTTTCTGTAAGTTGATGGAATAAAAAATTTCATCACAATAACAAAGTTGATGGAATAAAAATTTTCATGTCAAGATATCGTCATGAAACATAGAAGCATTTTTATTCGGTTTATTTTTTTTTAAATAATTAATTCTCTAATTTTGACAGTCTCGCTATGATTTTTTTCATTCTCATGAATCCCATCCATCTAGCCAAAAATGATTTAGATGGATAGAAAATGCCATTGCCAAAAGGCCAATGCACAGCGTAAAGATAGGGTCCCATTGTCAAAGGCAACAAAGGATCCTAGGAGTTAAGTGATCCCACCCAGAATTGTTAGAATGTGATAGAGAGAGCATAGAAGCTAGCTATGACCGAGGATACTCATCGTGGAGTACTCATGAGATGGTGCAAAAGCCTCCAGTGATCCCAACAGGATAAGAGTCCACATGATAATTGATAAAACTTGATAAAGAGGACATAAATATAAGATCATATATATATATATGAAAATTTAGTGTTCAACATAATTTTATAAGGAAGATGTGTAATTTTTTTTAGTTTAATTTTAAGTTGAGAGATATTCATTTTAAAATAGAAATAAAATATTTTATAAAAATAAAATAAGAGTGATTATAATAAAAAAAATAAAAATCAATATATATGTTTGATTAGTTTTAATTAAAGGAATTATAAAACTTCAAGTATCAATGTGTTTTATGTGTTCTTTTTGTTGGTAGTCATTATGACTATCAAAAAATTGGTGAAAATATTCCACTTTTATTCTTATCCATAAATTAAATATGTGAATATATCTATATATATCTATATATATATATATATAAAAGGCAATTTTGGGATTTCTAATATGCTTATACTTTCAAAAATGCATATATTTATACATAGAATGAGAATGGATCAATCTTAACCATGGATCTATCAAGCATTTATCGAGATCAAATCTCTCAAGATGCAATGTTTTTTTTTAGCACTCTAAAATAGGTTCACAACTCAAGAAATTTGATCCTTTTAGAGCTTGCTAGATCCATGGTGAAGATATATAGAGAATGTTGTTCAGATGAAGTTTTCCGCTATCTTCTAGTTCCAACGAAGTAGATCCAAGGCCTTTGACTACATAACTCTTCTTGTCACTAGGCTCCATCGTATGAGATAATGATTCTATTGATATAGTTTTAAGTTTTCCACATTCTCCTATCATGTGCCTTGAGCCTACACTATCAATGATCCAAACATTGTCATCATCAAATGTACCTCTAAGTGCAGAAAAGAGTCCTCCATATTTTATTGCTTTTGATGTTATTGATGACCTTGATACCAAGGCTTCTTGCTAATTTTCCTTCCAAGAGTGCTTTTATTCAAGTATTCATTTCTTCTAAAGATAGCCCATAAAGTGATTTTCAAACAATCCTTTCTTCACCTTAGCTCTGATACCATGTTGAGAAATCAATGCATGTAATTATTAGGGTTTTGATTCTTCTTTTTTTGATAATTACTTGTGATATGGGTTGGATTATTTATTTCTTTATTATCTTATTTTTCATCAAGCAATTACCAAATCAAGAACAAGAGACATGAGATGTAAGCACTTAGCAAAGGCAAAACCCCTCTCATAGGGGAAAACCCACTCAAACTCTTCTTTCTCTAATAGGATCAAGTCAAAGTGATACAACCCAAGACCTTTTGACCAAGACAAAGACCTCCTCCAATCACCAAGCCAACCGTCCTTCCAAGGATGCAAACACTACTAAAGTCAACAAAGGTGAACCCCTTCAAAATCTTCTCCAACTGAAATTTCGACCCTCCTACAACGAAACTTCGAAGCTGCAGTAAGATCATAATTTTTTACCCCCTGCAATTACTTAGAAGCCCTAGAAGAAGTCACATGTGAGAGAGAGAGATGCCCAAAAATTTGTCTTTTTACTTCTCCTTGAGTTTGTCTTCCTTCCCTTGATTTCACACTCCTTTCTTGTCCTCTTCCATTGTAGATCAAACTTGCTGTGAATGAATGCCAAGGAGGTCGAATTCTCCTTATATATATATTGTTTCCACAAGGTTGGATTACCCCAAACATGGTCAACTTCATTAAGACAGGGTTGACTTGGTGAGAAGGTGTAAAATGACGCTTTTGACTCAAAATATTTTTTCTTTATATCATATAAAAGCACAAGAAGAGTCAAATACATATGAAAATGATTCTTACAACACAAGGAAACCCTAGAAGCCTTCAATGGAGGCTTTGATGTAACGAACAAATGAAAAGAGCGTGAAACCCATGCTTCGAAATAATTTCCTTTTTCTTCTGTTTCAATTTTACAATAAATACATAATGATGAAGTAAAATAACAATTATGAAGACCGATAATAGTCACATTTTCAACACCCCGGTCCCTTAGACTTAATTTCTATTCCTCTCATCTCTTCCTTGTGTAATTTCTTTATTAAAGATTTGTGGAACACCCCTCTTTGTCCCATGGACATGCAACTTCCAGGTGACAACCTCTCGCCCCCTCAACCTAGTCCTCACGACTATTACATCTTCGAATAACACCTTGAAGTTGTCCCCTCCAATCCTAGAATCGTTGAGGTTGCTGGTCTTGGAAGCAAGGCGGCCGTTGGTCATGGTAGTGCAAAGGTTGTTGGCCTTGGAGGCACTAGTATTATAATGTCCCTTAATAATAAATAATAATAATAAAAAATAAAAAATAATATTAAATAATAAATAATAAACAATAAATAAAATAATAAATTAATAATATAATAAATTAATAAATTAATTACATGCTTTAAATAAATATAAATAAAAGAAATAGAACAAAAAAAATAGTAAAAATCAGTAAAACTATCAAAAAGTAAAAACAAAATAATAAAACAAGAAAGTAGTAAGTTGCATGTTGACACATGGAGTGTGTGCATGTGGTTCCCCTTCTAATGTTTGTTCTATTTAATAGATGGCGAGGAAGATGAGAGGTATTCCATCATTCCAAGATTCTATCATTCATTCTCTTGGGAGAATAGTGTTCTAAGACCGAGGAGTCACTAGCAATAGTACGTTAATTGAGGCTAGGGGGTGGCTAGTTGTAGCAAGTCCTTGCGCAACCGAGCCTACGATTGGGTGGAGAGTCGTCCTCAAAACCTTGTTGTAGTAAGCAGACTTCAACCACAGGTAAGTATTCTTCATAGTTTGAACTTGATGTTAATTAGTTGATTAATTACACATTTATTTTGGGCTGTTACAAGTATAAGCTCAACAAAAGGAAGTTTGTGCTTTCCCTAGTTCACACAGTGTCAACTCATCTTGACCAGGTCCACTTTGTTTGCATTTATGACGTTAGTATGCTTTGTCACCGACTTTGTCAACTTGTCGGTATGTAATGGTTAGAACAACAATTGGGGCTCTCCTTCATTAGCCCATCCTAGCTCTCTTGTTTTGGTCTTATCAGTATTGTGTAATTGCAATGACTACTCGGATCTTCTACTTCATGGGTGGACCATCTGGTTTCCCCCTCTTGGGGCAGACGTTCTTCTTTCTACATCCTTTTATGGAGCCTTCAGTCCGTGACTCACCATGCTTATTTGTTTGTACTCTTTGTAAACCATTTGTGTTCATATAATCATTAGGGGAGTTTTAAAGTATAAAATGGGCCTCCTAAGGAAATTATAAAATAATAGTGGAAATAATAAAATAAGATTAAATTACATCATCAAATCTTAGAGAGAAAAAATAAAAAACTATTTTTTCAACTCGTATTTTCAACTTATCTCCCTATGAGTTTACTCAAATTTCATTTGGAAACACTCGTTGGATGCAAAATTTGATTCATCATCCAAGGAATACCCACGTTTCATACTTTTGATGGACCCTACTATACAAAAAATGAGAAATACATGAAAAAACGTGATTGCAATCATGTTTTTCATGTATTTCTCATTTTTCATGTAGTAGGGTCCATCAAAAGTTTGCAACATGGCTACTCTTTGGATGAGGAATTAAAATTTTCATCCAATGAGTACTCTCGCTCGAAATTTGAGTAAACCCTTAGGGAGATAAGTTTAAAATGAGTTGAAAAAGTTATTTTATTATTTTATTATTTTTAATCTTTTTATTTTTTTTACTCCAAAAATAGTGAATCATCCCCATGGTTGACATCACCATCTTGAATCCTATTGGTTCTTATAAAGTTTATTTCGGTTGTACATTTTTCTTAAGAGCCCCATTTTAGACCTCAAAATTTCCCTAATGGCACATCATTTGCCAACACAAGAAAAATCCCCCACCTGCTCCCCTCACCTAAGCTAACCTTAATAGCTAAACTTATTCATTTATAAACTCACCATCCTAGATCTATCATAGTTCTATTTCTATAACACATTATTACACATAAATTAAGAAAATATATTAAATATATGATATTAAAGTGATTATCAAAGAAGCCATTAAAATGAAGAAGCTACTGTTATCTACTGTGCAGAGTGCTCCTTAACCCTACTCTTCTTAAAAACACCTTCTTGAATCACTAAATAGCCTCAAAGAGCACAATGAGTAAGTCCGGCCATTTTTGGCCAGAGATGTGCATCTACAACAAACGGACATGGGGCCACCGAACTAATCCATATAAATGCGTAATGCTTACATATCCATAAAAATGTTTTACCTTTACAGGTTACATGGATGATCTAAATATAACATATCAAGACTAGTTTAATTCCCCCCTTAAATAGGTCATATTCCACACAAATACAATGGGTTAGACCATGGGTTCTCAATACCATGAAACGTTTATTTATTTAATTTTTATCAGTTTATTTTTGTGTGTTACATTACATTAAGTTACACATCTCTATCACCCATGAAGTGTACACTAATTGGTTTGTATGTGAGGTTTTTATAGTTTATTTAATTTATTTTTATTTTTATATTTATGTAATTTGACCAAATCAAAATTATAGCACGACTTTTTGAAAGCATTTCTGGTGGGTTTTTCAGGTCAAAATCCTGCAGAAATTTATTGGAATCGCAAGTTTGATAGCTAGTTTCTGCACAATCAAAGTGTCCCAAGGGTTTTTCAGGGTGTTGAATCCAAATATGCAGTTAAAAAACCATTTTAACTGCAACAAATCAAGATTTAACGTCAATTTCTTCTACAGGATTCCGTCACCAGAATCTCCAAAAAATCGCATTATAGACAACTCCAAAATTATATATATAACTGGACATTACAATATTTCTAACGTAAACCTCGCGACACAATCAAAACTATTCAATATAGAAAATCATATATATTTAAAAAAATATATTATGAATAGAGAAAAGATTATAAAACATACATTATTAATTAAAAAACATTCAATATGGACATTGTAGGCCACATTCAAACCGTTTCATTGTCAACTCATTTGTATAAGATAAATTGTGATTAGCCTTGTAATCATTCCAAAGCTCATCGACAGATTTACCAGTGATATCGTTGAAGAATCCCACGTCCCATCCATCGAGCAGTTTTGAATTCATCTTGGCGAGGAAATCAGAAGTAACGTTGTCACAATACTAGAAAAAGTAAGCAGTCACATCGTAGCCCTGGTCGCACCTATCACCGCTGCCGGGCTTTAACCCATGTAGGGGTGAGGCGGACATATCCGCAATGCCTTCGATCACTCCCGCCGGCGCGGTGCCGTTGCCGTTCCACTGCCAGACTTGCGTCATCTCGTGGAACAGAACGCCTGTGATCTCGTTCTTCACGTCGCCCTGATAATTGGCAACGTACTCGGAGCTCAGGTGGATTTGGCCGTTGCTCGTGTAGGCGACTCCGCTCATGCTTTCTACAAACAGAGTGACCGTCTGCACGTTCTTTCTGTCGGTGGACGATTGCTCGGCGAAGGTTTGCCAGATGAATTGGGTGGCGTCGTCCATTATCTGGATGACGTTGGTCCTTCCTATGTCGTCGTCGAATCTCGTCCCACCGTCGCTACCCTCGGCCGTGTTGTTGAGAACGAAGTCCACGGCGTGCATACCGTGTGCGACCATTGTCAGAAGAAGCAGCGCGACACAGGTGGTTGTTGCCATATGCAGGGACGCCACACAAGAGGCAGTCAAAATCAAATCCTGAATGAATCAAATTTGTGACAATGCCTGTCTTTTATTGAGGAACGGAGGTTTATAAATAATGAAAAATAAAATATTTTAAGAAAAATCATGAAAAATGAAAAAGTTTTTTATTTATAGTTGACATATTTTTAAAAAACAATGAAAAATGAAAAAGTTTTTTCATTTATAGTGCAAATATTTTTAAAAAACTATGAAAAATGATTATTATTCTTTTTTTTAATGATTACAACATCATGTTTTTGGATAAGTTTGAAAGTTTTTAAAATTTTAAAATCATTATTAATTTTATTAATTAATGTCATCCGAACTTCTGTCTTCTCTTGGGATACCATTTTTAAACGTAGACAAAGTGGACCATCACGTTAGCAGCAAGCACATTGCACTATCCCATTGTTTGATGGAGCCGAGACACCCCTATTTCCTTCACGGAGAGAGGACATCAGCCAAGCAATTGATATGCTAAAAATACCCCATTCAGATTCCTTTACATCCCATGAGCCCTCCCTTTCTTCAGTAGACATGCAATTTCTATTTCTCTGTGTTTGATGAGCCCTTCATTTCTCCTTAGTAGACATGCATATTTATATCTCTATGTGTCCTTTAGTATATAGGTGTCATCTATCCATCCAGTTCCAGCAGCTTTTCGTTTTGTCTAGGTTGATAGAATAAAATCTCATTTGGGTGCTTGCCTATCTCAAGATTTTGTCACGGGAACAAAGAAATATTTTTACCCAGTTTATTGTTTTTAAAATTATTAATTCTCTAATTTTGACAGTGTTTCCATGACTTTTTTCATTCTCACAAATCCTGTGAATGTAACCAATAAAATAATGGTGTGATGGATAGAAAATGTCATTGCAAAAAAGACCCATGAATAGAGTAGATCCCATAGAGAGTGAAGCACCAGACACATCCCACTAATAGAGGACCTCAATGTCAAGAGCCACAAAGTATAGCACAAAAAAAAATGTGTTAGAATGTGATAGAGAGAGCATAGGAGTTAGCTATGATAGAGGATACTCCTATAAAGTCCTAATGAGATGGTTCAAAAGGCCTCTAGCAATCCCAAGAGGAAAGCAGTTCACACAAAATTGATAGAATTGGATAGAGTGTACAATTCATAATGAGTGTGATGAAACAAAATTGATAGAATTGGATAGAGTGTACAATTCATAATGAGTGTGATGAAGATGTGTGATGAAGATGTGTAATTTTTTATATGCTTAATTTTAAGTTGACATGTTTCTTTTTAAAAATAAAATAAATTGTTTATAAATAAAAAATAATGTTAATTATAATAAAAAATAAAAATGAATATAGATGTTTGGTTAGTTTTGATTAAATTAATTATAAAACTTCAATAATCCAGTTATAGTTGTGTATTTTCTATTGGTAGTTTTGTTATGACTATCAAAGAGATGTGGTGAACATACCGCTCACTCTCATCTATAAATAAAATATTTGGATGTACACATGAAGTAACATAATTTTATATAGCTTTTAGAGAGAAACAAAGTAATTAAAGGTTAAAAAAATCTTATATTTTCAAGCAAATTTGGGTAAATTATATATTTCCAAGCAATTTTGGGATTTCGAAGGTGTCCACTCCATTTATGCATTTCAAAGTGCAAATCTTTTTTTTGCATTCTAAAATAGGTTTACATCACTAGAGATTTGATCACTTTGGGAGATTGCTTGATCCATGATGAATATTGGTAGTGGTCAAATATTTTAATATCGAAAGAGAAAAAATAATTGAAAGTATATAATTCAATTACTTCCTAATAAAAAATGGGTGTATAATACATTCAATTCTTAATATAAAATTAATAGGTAACATTTATAAAACATAAATAAGAATAAAAAATGTCAATGTAAATTATAAATAAAATATTTCAATGTCAATTATCTATGTTCATGTTAAATAACAAGTTCAATGTCTAAAAAAAAATCCATTATATGTAAATTATATAAATAAATTGAAATAAATAAACTCTTTTCGCTAAAACATTTGAGGGAGTCCCACTATTCTACTTTTTGGCTCTTTCTTAGGTATATTGTTTTGTCAATTTTTTTTAATTCTAATAAATATTTATTGGAATTGCAAGTTCTACACAATCCAAGTGTGAGTCCATTTATGCATTCAAAATATAATTTAAACAATTATATATATATCATGAATCAAATCTCTTTAGGTACTAACATTTTTCAACCGTTGAACTATAAAAAGAGATTTGATCTAGATCCATGGTTAAGAGGGATGTAATACCCCTCAATTATTGGGGTAACTCTCAGAATTTAATTTTCTTTACTACAATTTGGAATTAGAATAAAGACCTAACTGAAGAAAGTATGAATGTGCTGTAAACATAAAATACATGCATATTTTTTTTGAAAATATATATATAAATATTATTTATATAAATATATAATATATATAATATATATATATATATATATGGGTTAGCCACAAGTTATGGGAAAAGGGATGTAGGAAAAGATTTCATACTCAAAAGCGGATGAAGACAATTGTGTGCTAGCTCTCCATGGAAAAGAAAGCCTTCTCGATGGAGGAGGGGGCCAAAAGGGTATGAGGGACCCGAGGCATTGAGGAGAGCAAGAAGACTATTGGTAACCCTTTGACACGATATTGTAAAGGTTAATGGTACTGTACCAATTTCTGAATTCTGAGTTGGTTGGCCAGTGGAACTCGTTGAAACACTATGACTTAGGTTGGTTAGGACCAGGTGTTCCAAGGGGAAACCCTTTTAGGTTAAATCGAAAAAAAAAAATTGAGTATGAAATTTGCTCGGGGGAAGTACCAAGAGTGATTCTGGTTCTTGTAGGTTGGGAGGAATGTCCTAATTTCCTTAATCTTGTATTTGATAAGCGAAGAGTGCAGATAAGTATTTTCAAATTTGGTGCAAATAAGTATTTGCACACTTGGTTATCTTACAGTTAATGAAAGGTCAAGTTGAATTTGGAAATAAGTATAGGTTATACAAAAAATGTACTAGTTTGTGATGTAAAAATGTTCTTTGAAATGTACTCTGTAAATTTTGTGTACATTTTTCAGAGAATGTGTAATATAGAGTTTAGCAAATGAATATTACAAAACTTTAAGTGAATATTGGAAAATGTATCCTACAAAATTGGGCACATAATTGTGTATGCATATCAAAAAATTTAATAGATGTATCTATGTATCTCTGTTAAAGACAATTAACATTATTATGTGAAGATGAATGATATTAAAGGGGATTTATATAGAGATAGGGTTGGGTTAGTCGTGGGGGTAATCTGAGACTCAACAACTCGTGGAATGTCTCATTCCCTTCAACCTGACAAAGGGTATGAATTGGAACACCAACAACCATTGTTAAAAGTATGAACACAAGGTAAAGGGGAGGGAAGGGGTTTGTGGTAGTTACACTATCATTATTATAAAATAAAATAAAATTATAAAGAACAACAATCTGACAAAGAAACCTTTATGTGCATTAAAAATCTACAAAACCATAACAGATTCCCAAAATGTTTGAACGCGTTATATATGTGTGTGTGTGTGTGTGAAAATACTGATACATGAATAAGAAAATAACTAGAGTATGTATATAAAAGAACGTTGAAAGAACTGTCAGAGTTGGTATACTTTGCACGCTTTTCTCTCAAAATCTAACAAATTCTTATGACAAAAGAACTCTAATATTACATGCATAAATGACCAACTTGAAGGAAATAAGTTAAGTGGGAACTCACACTCTAGTTTGAAGCCTCGGCCAATTTTTTTTTATTAAAAAAAAAGAATACAAGCCATAAATGGTAGAAACCCTCATCAAAGGCTACAAAACAATAAAATCCTCTATAGGGCACCTTCATCGTAGCACAATTATAGTCGTATCCTGATGGGGAAATTATATGTGTTATAATTCAAACATTAAATTATCAATTTGGGGCCGTAAGACTTAGAGGCATAAGCACAGGTAACGCAGGATCAGAGCATCTAACCTAAATTAACATCAAATTATTATTTCTGAATTAAGTACAAAATGAAAATAAACAATTTTAATCTCAATCTAAGTAAAGTAAATCAATCAAACTTAATCTCAATGCAAGTAAAACTTAACTGCAATTCAAAAAATAAACTTTAGAAATATTACACTGTCTATTAACCTAAAGAACTCAATACTTAAATAACTCACCCACTAAAATTTAAAGAATTCACTTACCATATCCTAAATATTTCACTCACTAAACCTCACTTCTTACTAGTCACTACATTTAAGCATACGAGGAATCACTTGTTTAAGCAAAGAAATTGTAGCTATGAAACACTTGCTACAAGTTACCCTCATAACTCAAAGCTTAAAAACTAAACCAAACAAATCATTCTTCGAAACACTTGACAATGAAATCACACTAACACACTAATTACGAAATGCTCATAATTTACTCACATAATTAAAACCATGTCAAATAAAAGAAAAATTCAATTAACACACTGTGATGCTAATAAAATAGAGAATCCTATTCTAATTAAAAACATGAACACTAGACCTAAATCCCGGGTCACACAGATCTACCACTTTGATGAGCAAAATGCATACCTCTATTCATTTCCACACCAAAGAAATTCAATTCAAATGCTATTTTAAGAAATCTCAGGAAAGTCGAATCTTAAAGTAAAGACTCAGGAAAAACTAACCTGGAATTAATACTATCATAATAGAACTCAGAAAATCGAAACTTAAACTACCACTATCATAATAGAAGGGAAATCAAATATTCAACTAGTACTGTCACAACAAAACTCAGGAAAATCAAATCTGAAATCAATGTTATCTTAACAAAACTCAGGAAAGTCAAATATGAAATTAACACCACAATAAAACTTAGAAAATCTTGTATTAATGCACACCAAATTTCAACGATAATTCAACCCTTTTCTCATCATATTATGTCTACAATCAAAGGAATGTGAAACTAGATATGTTTGAACAAACGTGACACTATAAGGTTTAGAAGCAAACATAGTACAAACTTAAATTGTCTCCTAGATTCTAGTTGTAAACTCAAATGAACAATATTTCATAAATGCTTTTGTATGGCCATATTTCATGAAGGAAACAATGATATGCCAAACTCATTACCCAGCAAGACCTTGATTTATCTATACCAAACGAGAAATAAAATTCACCTTTGTCAATTCAGATCTATGAAACCAGAATATGAATTCAAGTACATAATGGATCTAGCAATTTAGAAACTTAAGTGATAATTCTCCAAATAACATTCACACTGCTAACTAGTTAAAAAAGCACAATCCTAAGATCTAGACTAGTTGTCAGACTTGCTTCCACGTGTGGTGGGCCCATTCCACTCCTGGAACAAGTTAAATTAATTCAATGAGAATATTTTTAAAGCACAACCATAATATTCACAGTGAAACTTAACGATCACCTAGATTGTATTAAGGTTCAAGCGTCAATACAAATCTCATTATAAAATCTCCTGAACAAAGTATGCTTTAAAAAATAGACCAACAATTCTTTCTACTACCTCCTCTCCCATAGGCCATGGCTAAGCCATTTATAATATTTACAAGGTGAATCAGTCATTTTCCTTAATTCTAGAAAACTGCATAATTTTAACTAATTGGCCTCAAAGATATTTGCATATCTTCTGAACCATGGTGAATTTTGGAAAATATTTTAGAGAGAACCTAATTTGTCATATTTTCAACGAAAAATTCTCTTATATTTATCTCATTGAAGTCCATCACCTCACAAAGCATGCTCAAAGTTGGCTATTTGGCTCTTTTTTTTTTATGAAACTGCCTTAGAGAACCACATGTAAATTTTGAACCAAAGTGAATCTTGAGAAAAGGTTTCAGTTATAGATAATTTTTTATATTTATAAAAACCCCATTTTCTCATAGTTTCGATATTTTCCTCCATCTGCACGCAAATCTTGGTCAAATTACACATTTTGAAAATTTTGAGAATTTTGAGCAAATTTGTTGATTTTCTTCTAGAGACCCACATGTGCGACCTGGGTGAAATAAAACTCATGGGAAGGTGTTAAAACATCATTTTGAACAATAACCTTCTTTGGTTTTCCCCGGAAGCATGCCGACATGTCAAAGCTCCAAATTGGATATTTTCACCGACAAGAATTTATTCCACGCTCAACGTGTAGCAACTAGTTTAATTGGCTTGTGAAGAATTTTGACAATGGAACCTTATGGAAAATGAACTTAGAAAAAACTATCATTAGTAAATCACGACTAAATCATCTCTAATCATAGAAAATCTAAGAAAACTAATGATAATCAACCATAAGGTGTAAGATGTGAATTGACGACAAGTTGTGGAATTATGGTATGAAATGAGTTAAAAATGTCAGAATTTAGGTTATGAAATAGTGGTACCGTGCGATGGAAAAATGGTCATATTTGAGGCCCAACATCCCGCTGTGCAACAATGCCAAAAATTTTGGGGACATTATATGTGTTATAATTCCAACATTAAATTATCAATCTGGGGTTGTAAGACATAGAGGTGCAAGCATAGGAAACACAAGATCAGAGCATCTAAGCTAAATTAACATCAAATTCCTATTTCTGAATTAAGTGTAGAATGAAATAAACAATTTTAATCCCAATCTAAGTAAAGTAAATCAATCAAGCTTAATCTAAATGCAAGTAAAACTTAACTGCAATTCAAACAATAAACTTTAGAAATATCACACTGTCTACTAACCTAAAGAAATCAATACTTAAATAACTCACCCATTAAAATTTAAAGGAATCACTTACCAAATCCTAAAGAATTCACTCACTAAACCTCACTTCTTACTAGTCACTACATTTAAGCATATGAGGAATCACTTGTTTAAGAAAAGAAATTGTAACTACGAAATGCTTGTTACGTGTTACCCTTATAACTCAGAGCTTAAAAACTAAACCAAAAAAATTATTCTTCGAAACACTTGCCAATGAAATCACACTAACACATTAATTAAAAATTGTTCATAAACTACTTACAGAATTAAAACCATGTCAAATAAAAGCAAAATTCAATTAACACACTGTGATGCTAATCAAAACAAAGAATCTTATTCTAATTAAAAACATGAACACTAGACCTAAATCCTAGGTCACACAAATATACCACTTTGATAAGAAAAATGCATACCTCTATTCATTTCCACACCAAAGAAATTCAATGCAGATGCTATTTTAAGAAATCTCATGAAAGTCGAATCTTAAACTAAGACTCAAGAAAACCTAATCTAGAATTAATACTATCATAATAGAACTCAGAAAACCGAAACTTAAACTACAACTATCATAATAGAAGGGAAATCGAACCTTCAACTAATACTATCACAACAAAACTCAGAAAAATCAAATCTGAAATCAATGTTATTTTAACAAAACTCGGGAAAGTCAAATATGAAATTAACACCACAATAAAACTCAGAAAATCTTGTATTAACGCACACCAAACTTCAACGATAATTCAACCCTTTTCTCGTCATATTATGTTTGCAATCAAAGGAATGTGAAACTAGATATGTTTGAACATTCATATGCAAACGTGACACTATAAGGTTCAGAAGCACACAAAGTACTACTTGAATTCTTTCCCAGATTCTAGTTGTAAACTCAAATGAATAATATTTCAGAAATGCATCTGTATGGCCAAATTTCAAGAAGGAAACAATGATACACCAAAATCATTACCCAACGAGACCTTGATTGATCCATATCAAACGAGAAATAAAATTCACCTTTGTCAATTCAGATCTATGAAACCATAATACAAATTCAAGTACAAAATGGATCTAGCAATTCAGAAACTTAAGTGATAATTTTCCAAATAACATTCACACTACTAACTAGTTAAACAAGGACAGTCCTAAGATCTAGACTAGCTATAAGACTTGTTTCCAACTGTGGTGGGCCCTTTCCACTCCTAGAGAAAGTTAAATTAATTCAATGAGAATAAATTTAAATCACAACCATAATACTCACAATAAAATCTAACGTTGCACCTAGATTGTATTAAGGTTCAAGTGTCAATACAAATCTCATTTTGAAATCTCCTGAACAAAGTATTCTTTACAAAATAGACCAACAGTTATTTTTGCTACCTCCTCTCCCACATGCCATTTCTAAACCATTTACAAGATTTACAAGGTGAATGAGTCATTTTCCTTAATTTTGGAAAATTAATTTTAACAAATTGGCCTCAAAGATATTTGCATATCTTCCTAACCATGGCGAATTGTGGAAAACAGTTTGGAGGGAACCTAATTTGTCATATTTTCCACAAAAACATCCCTTCTATTTGTCTCATTAAACCACATTGCCTCAAAAATCGTGCCATCAGTTGGCTATTTGGCTCTTTTTGCAAGATCCTAAAATTCTAAAAAAAAACAGTGTTTTTCTTATGAAACTGCCTTAAAGACCCACATGTAACTTTTGAACCAAATAAAATATCAAGAAACGGTTTCGGATATAGATAATATGTTATATTTATAAAAAACCCATTTGCTCAAAGTTTCTATATTCTCCTCCATGTGCATGAAAATCCAGGTCAAACATGGCATTTTGAAAATTCTACGAATTTTGAGCAAATTTGTTGATTTTCTTCTAGAGATCTACATGTGCGACCTGGGTTCAATGCAACTCATGGGAATGTGTTAGAACATCATTTTGGAAAATAAACTTCCTAGATTTTCCCTAGAAGCGTGCCGAGATGTCGAAGCTCCAAATTGGATATTTTCACCTACAAGAATTTATTCCATACTCAACCTGTAGTGACTAGTTTAATTGGCTTGTGAAGAGTTTTGGCAATGGAACCCTGCGGCAAATGAACTTAGAAAAAACCATCTTTAGTAAATCATGAATAAATGATCTCTAATCATAGAAAAGCTAAGAAAACTAATGATAATTAACCACAAGGTGTAGGATGTGAATTGACAACAAGTTGTGGAATTACGGTATGAAATGAGTTAAAATTGTTGGAATTTAGGTTAAGAAAAAGTGGTACTATGCGATGGAAAAATGAGCATATTTGAGGCCAAACATAACCATATCTACCTTAAACAAGAAAAATCTCTAAGTATGGCACTATAAATATAGATTCAAGAAATACCCTTTTCGTGTTTAACTATAATAGTGAAAGTCACACCTCGTGGCTTGAGTAAGTGCAGTTGGGATTTCTGTTTACCAACTCACAAGTCAAAAACTATGGAAAATGTGTGCTTCACCCTGTTCAACTTCAAAAGGAAAATGGTTGAAGTTACAAATCTGAAGGAAATACACCGCAATGCAAAATAATCTGAGCCCTGAAGTAGTGCAGGACAAGAAAATCGAAGAAGTCTTATGTAGTTAAATAACAAAAAATAACCATTCACACTATTCAAAAATAAAAGCAACAAAAAACCTAACTATTGTAATCAAAGATTACCCGAAGGAATACTTGATGGGTAAAGACGTTCCTATGCATGAAGGGAGTAGCTGGAGTAGATGTACATAGTGTCATTCTCTTCCTTGCACAGTTAAACCAATAAATGTTAAATAAAATCAATTACAGTTGTATAAACCGAGAAATTAAAACATAAGTGAAACTTGAAATGATGGAATTTTCATTTTACTAAGAGGGTTCCTACAAGAAATGCGTTCTAAAGGCACTCCATGCATCGTTCAAAGAACATACAGTCTGAAGGAGCAAGGTATGCAGTCAACAACACTGTAAATTAAGGGAAATTGATAAGACCCTAAAGGAATTGTAGAGGAGGGTCACGGAACAAGTGTCGAATCTAATGAGGGCCCTCTAATTCCCTATTTTTCTCCTTAGTCGTAGATCCATCATCGAACCTCTTCCATTGTAGATCTATCATCGATCCTAAGAGAAGATGTGGTTGTAAATCTATCATCGATCCTGAGAAGAGAGACGCTACGTGATGGAGGATTAGATGGGTTTTTGGAACGTTCGTAGGGCCTAGGTTGTGAAGAACCCATGGTTGAATCATGACTAAACAACTATATTATAAAATAAAATAAAAAATAAACCAATTACAAGCCAAATCCAGTGTGATAAAGAAGAATTACATTTTTACTTGTCGAATTAATATGATAACTTTATTAGTGATAAAGACTTTTTTTTGGGTGCGGGGAATATTACAGGTGGTATCAGAGTTAGTTTTGCTACACTGTTGGTCTGACTGGGTGGAATGATGAGTGATAATTTCTGTTGTGTTTTCACATAGGGAGAGCACCATGAGGAGAAGAGGTGATCCATCATTCACACCACCGATAAGACCTATTGTTATACCTGGTTTAGTACCCTTGGATGAAACTAATCCAAAACTGTGTATATAGTTGGAGAATGAATCTAGAAATACTGAACAAAAGTGTTGATGGAAACCGTACAACAACTGAGGATTGTAATGGCAAACCTCTTAATTGAAAATGAAAGTTTGGTGCGTGAGAAAGAGTGAATCATTAAAAGTTTGACAAACAGGGAGAATCATCAAAATTCCAAGCCCAATGTTTAGAATGGCAACCAGGAAGAGTATCATAGGAGGAGGGCATACAGTATACAAGAAGGGAGTAAAACCTAGGAATCACAAAGGAATTGAAACACACGGGAAAGGGAGTCTGGAGACACCTATGGAAGTGACAGTCATAAGAAATTGAAGAAACAAAGGGTTTAACTACAAGGTGAGCTCAAGAAGATAAATCCCCCAAGTTATGACGATGAAGGAAAGGAGGCAACAGAATCTTGGATGGTAAATATGACGGAGTACTTTCAAATCTATGAGTATGATGAAAATTTAAAACCTCGATTAGCCATCTATTAGTTGTAGGGAAAGGAAACCATGTGGAGAGAGGAAGTAAAAGCGGTGCATGGTATCAATGAACAATTGGTCACTTGGTAAACATTCCAAAATCACTTCAATAGGAAATATTTGACTAGACGATTTTATGACGATGAAGCTAAATAGTTCCATGATCTGTGATTAGGCCAATTGACTATGGATGAGTATGTGGCAAATTTACCTCTTTATAACGGTATGTAACATATGTACGTGAGGAAAAAGATAAAGTCTAAATGTTCACTAGCACCCTACTAATGCATATGAATGAATGGATGGATTTTGACAACCCAAAAACTATGGATGATGTTGTAAGAAAAAGCGCAAATTTGTTATCAATAAATGCAGGGAAAGGACAATGGTAAAATTTGGACAGGTAAGAAAAGACAGAGAAATACACAAAACAGTAGGAATAACAAGGTTTCTCATTTCAAGAGTACCTTTAAAGGGCTGAAAGGTAGAGCTATAGAGAAGGGTGAATAGAAATTTTGACCACATAATGAGTAAAAAAAATGGAACAATCCACTAAGTCTGAAGGTAATCAATTAGAAAAACCACTCGTACAATTTTTGGGTTTGTGGAGGACCAAACTACATTAAAATTTGTCCCTATTGTGGAAGACTTGAACTAGTAAACAACATGCAAGAAACTTCAACAGTGGGCGAAGTGGAAAAAAGCATACTAAAAATTAATGCGGCGCTGGAGGATCATCAGGCAAAATATAAACCCAGCATGATTGAAATTTAAGGTAAGTTATTTAAATATATTGTTTCCATTTTGATAGAACCTGGCACCATTTGAAGTTATGTAAGTCCTAAGGTGGTAGAATTGTGTTATTTACATACTCATAAATTTAGAATCCCATGGCTTGTTCAACTAGCCATGGGAGCAAAGAGACGAGTGGTGGCTAAAGTAGAGAATCATTTGGTCGAGTTAGAAGATCAACCAATAAAAGAAAACTTGAAAGTTTTACCCCTGGGGTCTTATGATGTTTTAATCAGAATGGATTGGCTAGAAGCTCAATGGTCTCTTGTAAATTGTAAATAAAATATTGATAGTTACCTGAATGAAGTGGGTGTTAGGTGTGAAATTCAAGGAATCAAGAGGCTTGTACAGTTGACGCTGATAACTACCTCCCAATTAGGAAAGTCTATATAAAAGGGTTTCTAAATTTATGTGATATAGGTGGGTTATACTAATTCTAAGGGAAAAACAACCAAACTAGAAAATTTTCCAATAGCTCCAGAATCTGCAGATGTATTTCCTAAGGAGATACCAGGTCTACCACCAAAATGAGATATAAATTTTACTATTGAGTTAGTTTTGAGGGCTACCCTAGTGTCTAGAGAACCATATAGGATAAGTATACCTAAGCTCACGAAACTGAAGATTCAATTTCAAGAATTATTGGATAAGAACTATATATGCCCCAGTGTATCACCATGGGGAGCTCTGGTACTTTTAATTAAAAAGAAGGATGGCACAATACAACTATGCATCGATTATTGGCAGCTACATAAAATAATTGTTAAAAGTAAATATCCTTTGCCAAGAATTGATGAATTTTTTGACCAAGTAAAGGGTGGAACGGTATTCTCGAAAATTGATTTAAGATCATCCTACTATCAGATTAGAATAAAAGAGGAAGATATATGTAAGACTACATTCAACACCCACTATGGACATTATGAATTCATAATTTTTCCATTTGGGTTGACTAATGCCCTGGCTACATTCATGTGTCGTATGAAGGAAATATCTGATCCGTATCTCGAAAAATTTGTATTTATCTTTATTTATGACATTTGAATTTATTCCAAAAATATGGAGGAACATCAGAAACATCTACAAGTCGTGTTTCAAACACTGCGAGAACATCAACTATATGCCAAATACAGTAAATGTGAATTCTATAAGGAACATATACAATATCTAGGACATATTATCACACAAGAAGTCATAGTTGTGGACCCATAGAAGATTAAGACAGTAATGGAGTGGCATGTTCCCAAGAATGTGGCATATAGTTTCTCTTTTCTCAGATTAGTTAGGTATTACCACCCCTTTATAGAGGGATTTTCTAGAGTATCCTAGCCCTTGACATCTCTGCAGAAGAGAGGAAATGTGTTTAAGTGGACCATGGAGTGTCAACAAAGCTTTGACTAGCTAAGATATTTTCTAACTACTTCACCAATTTTTATGATAGTAGGCTGAGATAAAGAATTTATGGTTTGTACAAATGCATGCCGAGAAGGGGTAGGGGGCGTACTGATGCAGGAGGTTCAAGTAGTGGCATACGAGTCATGGAAGTTAAAGGAGAATGAGCATCACTACTCTGCCTATGATTCAGAACTTATAGCATTAGTTCATGCTCTGAAAATTTGGCAACATTATTTTCTCGGGAAGAAGTTTATTTTGTGAAAGATCATAATAAAATTTGAATGCCTTTCAAGCATGGTGGATTGTGTTTCTAAGAAAATTTGACTTTGACATTGGATATTTAAAAGGAAAGGAAAACTGGGTGGTTGATGCTTTAAGCAGGAGATTGAACTGTATTTATGAGATCTCCTTTAGTAAAATAAAATTATATTTCTCAAATCAGATTAGAGAGGTTGTTTTAAAAGGTCCTAAATATCATTTCCTTTGGTAGCAGGAAAAAGAGGAAAACATCCCTGAAAGGAAAGTAGGCTATGATATGAATAGGGAGAGTTTCATAAAATACAGGAATCATATTTATGTACTGAATCAACAAGCTATAAAGCGATTTATTTTGGATGAGTACTATAGGAGTCTATATGTTGCACATCCAGGATGCCAAAAACTGAGCATAACGTTAAGGAAATACTATTTTTGGCCAGGTATGAAGATAAAAATAGTCCAATACCTGGCACAATGTCGGCCAGCTCCACCCTACGCCCATTCCTGAATGGAAATGGGATATCGTGACATTATATTTCATTATAGGACTACCAAAGTCAAGAAGAATGACTCCATAATGGTGGTAGTGGACAAGTTGAGCAAAGCTTCTCATTTTATAATGGTGTAGTTAACTTATAAGGTTGTAAAAATTGCTGATATATTCATGAAAGAACTTTTCAGACTACACTGAATACCTAACATGGTAATTTTAGATAGGATGTAAATTTTACTTCCACCGTTTGGAAGGCCCTTTTCACTGACCTGGGCACTCAAGTGAAATTCAATACCTCCTATCACATGCAGATGGATGGGTAGACTGAACGAGTGAACCAGGTGTTAGAATACACGCTTAGGATGTATGTGATGTAGCAACCCATGAGGTGGGAAGTGTATCTACATGGTGGAATTTGCGTATAACAACAATTATCAGACATCATTAAAAATGAGCCCATTCAAGGTGTTGTATGGGAGGAAATGTAGAACACCTGTCAATTGGAACAACTTGGAAGATAAAATGATACTAGGTCCTGAAATGCTAAAGGAGATGGAAGATATAGTGAAAAAGGTTTGACTTAACCTAAAGGCTTCTTAGGATCATCAAAAAATTATATTGACTAGCGAAGATCCTACCGAGAGTTCCAAGTAGGAGATCATGTTTATGTAAGGATGAAACTCAAACAAAGTACCTTGAGGTGGAGTGGTTGCTCTAAATTAGCCCCTCGGTTCTGTGCTACATTCCATATCATTTACTTGGCTTGGTCCAATAGCTTATCAATTAGCCCTACCTGATCATATACACGTGCATAATGTGTTTCAAATCTCGTTACTTAAAAAATACATACATGACCCTAGAGATATTATTCAATGGCAAGATGTATAGGTAGCATAATTAAACTTTTCTGCGATTTGTTTTAAGTAATGATTCTAAGATATAATAACGAATGGTGTATGATTGCAGGTTGAACCGGATGGGGAATTCCTTTTCGAATCCCTATGTATTCTTAATCAAAGAGAAACAGTTTTGCAAAAACGAGTTATCCCCCAAGTTAAAGTCCAATGGAAACACTTCAGCCTACAGGTGGTTATGTGGGAGGATGAACAATTTATGTGGGAAGCATATCCAAGTATGTTCCAAAGGCAAGAAAACACTAAGGGTAGTGTTTCCCTCTGTGGGGGGGGGGAATGTAATACCCTCAATATTGGGTAGCTTAAATTCACTTTCTTTCATAGTTTGGAATTAGAATAAAAAGCTAACTAAATAAACTATGGATGTGTTGTAAACATAAAAATTATTTGAAATATTTCTGTTGAATAATATAAAATCTATATATATATATAAATATATATATAAATATAAATAATATGAAAGGGGTCAACTAAAAGTTAAAATAAAAAGGATGTTGGAAAATATTTCATACTAAAAATTGGTTAAAGACAGTTGTGGGCTGGCGGTAGCTGCCTAATCTCTCTCCATGGAAAAGAAATCCTTCTTGGTGGAGAAGGAGGCCAAAAGGGTTACGAGGGACCTGAGGCATTGAGGAAAGGAAGATTATTATTGGTAAGCCTTTGACAGGACATTGTAAAGGTTAATGGTATTGTACCAATTTATGATTTCTTGAGCTAGTTCACCAGTGGAACTCATTGAAAGCCCGTGGCTGAAGCTAGTTGGGATCATGTGGTTCAGGGGAAAACCTTTTTAGGTTAAATCTGAAAATTGTATCTCAATATGAAATTGGCTCGTGGGGAGTACCAGGGTTGATTTTGGTTCTCACAGGTTGGGAGGAACATCCTAATTCCTGTAACCTTGTACTTTATATTCAAACACTGCAAATAAGTGTTTGCAAATTTGGTTATCTTGCTAGTTAATGAAATGTCAAACTAAATTTGGAAATAAGTATATGATCCAGGTGGATATTGGTGGCCACCCGCTAATTCCACATGGATCCCCTCTAGTGCTTCTTTCAGTTCTTTCAGTTTCCTTAATTATAGCACAATTTACTATTTTTAGCAGTTTTTCGGGTCCTAAACTTCCGGAGCCATTTTGAGGCCCTAAACGACGTTTTTTGGGAAATCTACCAGCCAGCGATTTTTCGTGACTAAAAATCGTCTTTTCCGTCGTAGTCCTCGGAGAGATCTTTCCCACGGGCTATCATGCGCGTCAAACGGAGATAAGACGACCAATTCGCGACCCCGGGAAGTTGATGTACCAACTTACCCAAAAACGGGGCCCACAATTTGGCGTTTCATCTCCAGGGTTAGGTTTTGGAATGTGAAGGGTTTTTCCTTGTTTCTCAACAATAAATAGGCCTTCGAGCCTCATTGTAACACAGTTCAGAGGCATGTAGCCACACATCTCTTCTCAGAGATAGCTACCATCGCCCTAGCTAGTTATTTCTATTTCCGGTTGTAAGCATATTTCAGTATTTTCCATTAATGAAATGAAGTATTATTTCCGCTGCATCTTTATGTATATGGTTATCTCTGTATTTTATTGTGTTCCTGTTTAAATCTGGATCAGTATAGATTATACAAAATAAATGTATTAGTCTGTGATGTAAATTTTCATTTAAATATACTATGTAAATTTTGTGTACGTTTGTCAGAGAATGTGTAACATAAAGCCTAGCAAATTAAAATTACAGAACTTTCAATGCATATTGGAAAATGTATCTTACAAAAGTGGGTATAGATACGTGTATGCATATCATAAAAATTAATAAATGTATCTGTGTATCTATGTGAATGACACTTAACCTTATTATGCAAAGACAAATGATATTGAAGGATATTTATATAGAGATACAGTTGGATTAGTCATGGGTGTAAGCCAAGATTTAACAACCTGTGGGCTGTCCCATTCCCTTCAACCTAGCAAGGGTATGAATTGGAACACCGTAAACCATTGTTAAAAGTATGAAAACAAGGTAAATTGAATGGAAGGGGTCTGTAGTAGTTACAATATCATTATTATAAAAGAAAAATAACTTATACAGAACAACAATCCGTCGAAGAAATTTTTCTATCCATTAAAACTCTACGAAACCAGAACATGTTTAAAAAATGTTTGAACTCATTATATATATAATATTATATATATAAATATATATATATATATATATTATATATATATAATATATATATATATATATATATATATATATATAATATATATATATATAATATATATAAATATATATATATATATATAATTATATATATATATATATATATATATATATATATATAATATATATAATATATATATGACAGTACTGAGACAGGAATAAGAAAATAACCAGAGTCTATGTGTATACAAGAATCTTGAACAATAGTCAGAGTTGGCACAGTCCAGATGTTTTTCTCTCAAAACCTAACAAAATTTTATGAAAAACGAACTCTTATAACACATGCAGAAATGATTGGCTCAAAGGCCATAAGTTAATAAAAAGGAACTCGCACTCTATGTTGAGGCCTCGGCCCAAAATTTTCATAAACAAAAAAAATACAAGCCATAAATGGTACAAACTGTTACAAATCTATTTGGGCACATCACTCCCATCATTCAAATCATTACTATTATAACTCATCAAACTCTAATTCAGTTGCTACATGCCCTAGACAAGTCATCATTTTGAATGCCTCCTTCCCTGAGATTTTCTTGGCCTGAATCCTTCCCAAAATGCCTCCTTGAGGGACAAGCGCAACCTTGGTGAAGGGTAAGTGTGCTTCAGTGCAGGTAGGCTGATGTCAAGGTGCTTTCTAGAGCACTTAGGCCCATTTTGACCTGTGCTGGATGAGATTGAGTGAAATCATCATAGGGTTCTGGGAATATTCTTATCTTCTGGAGCCATCTAGGAGATTCCCACACTTATCATATCCTATGAGCTTGAAATTGGATAGGGAATGAGTTAAGTAACCTCCTATCTTCTCATCCTTTCCTCCATGGAAACTAACTCTAAGTTTGGAAGTCCGTTCAATACCCTCATTTATGACCAAACCTCCTCCATTTTCCTATAAATTGAGCACTCATCTAAGTGATCAGGGATTGGACTTTGAGAATTTGTAAGGAGATAATGTTGGTGTGAGGTTTGAGATTGTAAGCAAGTATTGTTATGCTACCAGAGTGTTGTGATTTTGATGTGATGTTGGTTGGAACCTAAGCTGGAAGAGTGAAAATGGATTGGACTTCATGGTTGTAATTCTTCCTTCTTTATGTATGATGATTATATGTGTAAATTCTTTCAGTTCCATTTTCTTATAGTAGATAGATCACTTGCTTTGGTTGGTTTTTTTTCCTCTATTTATGATTGCAGGTACTTTTCAAGCGGATTAAGTTCAAGAAGGATCGACGGTTGTTATCACCTAGATTGACCTCAAGCTAAAGGGAGGCAATGCCAGGGTAACCACAAACCAAGCTTAGCCAAGTAGCTAGCCCTACTAGGTCGGGAGAGGGCTCTCTCCTTAAGGATCCCAGTCAAGTTGACTGGATCGGGTAAAGGATCTTAGGCTAGGTATAGTAACTAGAATGTTTTGATTGGATTTTGTAGGGGTTTTGCTGGATTAGGTGGAGCTGGGCAGTTTAGGTCTGGGAAATTAAGTCAGAAATGAAGGGTGTTCTATGGGGCAAGGTAGGCATAGGCTTTAACACTTTAGGCTTGATGGGATGAAGTGTTTAAGACTGATGAGGAGCTAAGAGGGGCATGTAATAATCATGGATCCTTCTTAAACAGTAGAAAACATGAAATGTTGAATGATTTCCCAAGGCAAAGCACTAATACAATGGATTCTACCTATCAAACTTGAAAACAATTCAAACATAAGCAATGAAATGAATGATGGCATACATGAAACATATAAACACATAATTACAGAAGAAGAAATTGTACTAAAAATCCATACCACAGGGATCCCATAAAAATAGTTGCAATTCTTATTAATCTCCTTGCCAAACTTCTTACAATGATGTACAATCAAGATCTCAGCATCCAAGTGAGTCCAACCAGTAAAATGACTAAGAAACTACATGATATAGGCCTCAAAACAGCTAATCCTAGCCTCAGGGGTCGAATCCATGAGAGGAGGAGCAGTTGCACAAAAGACTGAACTGATATTTAAAGACTAGGGTGGTCAAACTGACTCTTCCCTAATATGAAGCAAACTAATTCATTACATGCCACTTAGGCCATTCATTTGATGTATCTACCCTAGGTAACAAAAACACACTTTAATTACATCATCATTATGAATTACATTAGTAAAACTCAAAATCCCACAAGTGAAAAGTATTTTCTGAGAGAAATAGTGAAAAATTTGGTTGCCTATCAAGTGTGCAGTGTCAGCGTCAAACACACAGTGCATGAAGGAAGTGCGCAGTGCCATGTTCAAACCCACTTTTGGCTGCCTTCCTGATGTCCAAATTGAGCCTAGGATAACTCGTTGGAAATATTATCCTATATAGTTTCCAGATCTATCTTCAATTTTCAAAATGAACTTGATTAGACCCTCCAAAAATGGATTCTCCCAAGACTGGTCAAACGCGTAGCGCCTAGTCCAAAAATGAGGCAGAAATGTGATTTTTTGCTAGTTTTTTTTCCATTTTCACTAACTAGTTTTGCCTTCCAAGGCTAGAAACATGGTTTTCCTAGCTGTCTTGGGCCTTTTGAATCCAATGGTGGTGGCCATTCCTCCAAATAATGCTTCAAAAGTCCGTAGCGCCTAGGGCACCTCGCGTTTGGCCAAAAAACTGATATAAAAATTTCCTGGAAAAAATAAGAAATGCCAAAAACCAAAACTGAGTTCAGGGTCTTCAAAAATGGTTGACATGGGTGGTGCTAAAGCTGACTAAGCATGGAGAGAAGCCTCCACCAAAAAGTCAAGCTTATCCTTCTCCTTTTTATGAGTTAAGGCCTCAATTTTTGCATGAGCTCTTTTGAGCTTGGCTCTAGCAATTTTGTTTCTCATGGCATTGTAGTTGGTCGTTTTTCTTTGGACTTATATGTTTCTATTGGCTTTAGCTAATAGGCCCTCAAGATGATTCTTAGCCCTCTCAAGCCAATATTCCCTGTTCTCATTCATCATTATGCTAAACTGTTCATTTAAGTTCAGTTGGCTGGCAAGTTGAGCTTCCCTTTCTCTTTCAAGCTTCAAAGCTTGCTTTAGGCCTCTATTCCTAGGCCTCATCCTGGGAATTTCTTCCTCCATGGTCCCACCATAGTCACCACAGGCTTCCTAAAGTTGGATTTTAGTCTTTTCAACTTCCCTTTTAGCTTTGATGAGCTGAACTTCCATAAGCTCATGCTTGGTCTCCATTTTCCTATTTTCCCATTCATAATAAGATATAATGTATTTTTCTCTTTGTAGGTCCACCTGCAACTCATCTATCAATGCCTCTTTCTCTTTGAAGATCATTCTAGTGTTTTCCTTTTCATCTTCCTCATCTAAGTCCACTAATTCAAAATCTTGCTCAGTTTCATGGGGGTCTTCTTCTTGTTTTTGCATTTATGTTTCAACCATTTTTTCCTTTCCTTTTTGTACTTGCTTTGTTGATGAAGAGCACAAGACCCCTCCCACAATCTGTAGGGCAAACAATTGCCTGTTTCCTCTTTAATAAGTGTGCACCAAAATACCTAAATTAGCCCTTCCTGGCTTGTTGCTTTGACCCTGATCACTTTGTCCTTTGCCACTGTCCCCTTTCCTGTCAGATGAAAGAATAGGTTCATGGAGTGGTGATAATGGAGGTGATGGTATGACTAACTCATTAGAGGAGGATGAATAATGCATGGGCTGAGATGAAGGGATGGAGGATGGTGGATGAGATGATGATGGAATGTCTTGAGCGGAAGCTTGAGTGAAAATGGGATTAGCTATAATTGTACTCCATGCAATGTTAAGATCTTTAAGGTGGTAAAGAACTATGATCTTTATGAGGGAATGGTGAAATAAAATCTTCATTTGATCTTTGTGTTATCTTCTCTGGGTAATGTAAGCAATCTTCTCCACACTCCTGAAAAGATAGTAGGGTATATTGAGCATTTTAACCCTAGTGAAATGCCTAAGTAACCGATATGGTAGGAATAGACCCTAGAGAACCTACCCTCACATGAAAAATATTTCATTATAATCTTCAGCATAGGTGCATATCTGTCAAGGAGATATGAGAAAGGGAAGTAACCTTTTCTTTGATTTCTATACCTAGGTTTGAGGTATGGTTCATAAAAACATGCTTCTATCTCACCTTGCTTGAACCATTTTTCAGTGGCAGCTGATATGATGGCAGCAAACAATGTGAAAGTTATGCCTACAAGAGTCACTTGGTTATCTTGAATTTTAGTTATGAAAAGCCTAGTCAACTTAGGGTGGTACTGAACTACTTGAACCTGCTCACAAAATTCAAAACACCCTAAGACCACTTTATAAGAACGTATTTGATCACTGGTGGCAGTATGAAAATACTGACTCTAACAATGGGAACCAAAAAAAGGAGACAAAGGGAAAGTGAAAGATAACAAGTAGTTCCCTTGTCTTATTTATCTTTCATAGAAAATGGTTAAGGACTTTAAATTTTTTGTTCTAGGTGTAGCTACCCACCTAGGGAAATTGTGTTTATCCGTAGATGAAACATTCCACATAACACAAACCCTCATCAAAGACTACATAACAATAAAATTGGAACTGTAA
The DNA here is from genome assembly GCA_000404065.3 of Pinus taeda. Lineage (NCBI taxonomy): Eukaryota > Viridiplantae > Streptophyta > Pinopsida > Pinales > Pinaceae > Pinus > Pinus taeda. Next base: position 44,305 of record APFE030965774.1, on the reverse strand, counting down.
ATACAAAGTTGAGAAATACCCTTCACCACCTCTCATTGTAATAGTGAAAGTCACACCTGGTGGCTTGAGTAAGTCCAATTGGGATTTTGGTGTACTGGCTTGCAAGTCGAAAACTTTGCAAAATGTGTGCCTCACCCTATTCACCTTCGAAAGGAAAATGGTCAAGGTTAGAAATATGAAGGAAATACACCACAAACCCAAAGAATAGAAGCCCTAATGCAATGTAGGAAAGGAAACTCCAAGAAGTCCTATGTAGTCAAAGAACAAGAAAGAAACCTTCACACTATTCAGAAATAAAATAAATGAAAATCCTAACTATTGTAGTCAAAGCTTACCTAGAGGAATGCTTGATGGATAAAGACGTTCTTGTGTGTGGAGGGAGTTTATGGAGTGGAGGTACATAGTGCCATTCTCTTCCTTGCACATTTAAACCAGTAAATGTTAAATAAAATCCATTACAGTCATATAAAATGAGAAACTAAAACAGAAGTGAAACTTGAAAGGGTGAAATTTGGGGTCTACCGAGAGGGTCCAATAAGAAATGGGTTTTGAAGGCACTCCATGCATCATTTTAAGAACATACAATTTGCAGGAGCAAGGTATGCAGTCAACAACACTGTAGATTGAGGGAAATTGATAAAACCGTAAAGGAATTGCAGGGGATGGTCGTGGAATTGGTGTCAAGTCGAATGAGGGACCTGAGGTGTGCGAGAGGAGAGGGTAGTGTTGGCTTGTTGGGGCCTGACCTAGGTTCAGAGGTGATTTAGCCAAACAAATCTCGATACTACTGGCCCTTTCAGCAATAGCCCGTGGAGCGCAGACTCAGGTCTCACCCGAAGTAGTATGGGATGGTGCTAGAACCAGGTTTCCGCACCCTGGAGATGTATGATGTTTTCAAGTGGTCCACAATTCAACCCGGTGCGCACATCGCTATGTGCACTTACTCGTACCTCGCAGCTTGTGATGTCGCCTTCGTGTAGCCCTACTCGGGGGCCGAACAATGTTATTACCCTAGTTCTTATTGGTAGCCTGATATTAGTTGATTAACTTAGCTTATTTGTATGCTTTCAGTTATACTTAAAAATATTCACCATTCATACAAGTGCGCGTAGTCAATAAACAATATAATTGCAATTCATATCCAACAGATAATAACCCAAGACTGATACACATAATTCAGATAAAACTTCTCTTTATTATTCTCTTCCTTCGGTTAAAGACTTGACTCCGCCCTTTGCACTTAGCTACAGGGGTCCGCGCACTCAGCTGTAGACTCTACTAGGCCTCTGCGCACTCAGTTGCAGAGACGCTTCCTACTACTACGACCCAAGACACACTTAGACACTAGCTCTTAGATTCTATCTCATACTTTGATGTTCCTTTCTTTACTTAAATATCTTTTACACTTATAGCTTCACTCTATTTATACAATCCCATTGTCCACGGACCATGGGTAGGTCGACGTTACATTCAAACTTAGGGCGGAAAACCATATGAATCTAACATACATTTTGCACCCGCAATTCACAGGGCTTTACAATAATATCACTAAAAACTTGGGCTTTGAGCCCCAAAACATGTTGTGGGGGGATTCCATGCTCAACAGGCCCCCAACACAAACATCGTGACTCGCCCTCGAGTCACTCTGTCGGCGCGGCGATCTTAGAGCGGAGTCCCTCCAATTGTTCTTGTACAGTACTGATGTTTGCAGCGCACTCAGCTATTGCTTTTTGAACTTGCTGCATCCTCTGTTCTAAGAGCTCTGTGTCCAGCGTGCTGCCCTGCATCTATGCATGCATCCCTTGAATGTGCACGAGCTTCCATTCAATATTCACCATGATTGTGAAGGCCTCGTTAATCCATGGCTGGACGTGCGCTTTGAGAACAACTTCCTTATGGTATGTTGCATCCACCTGCTCTTTTAATGCCTTGGTTTGCTGCATCTTCACAAGCTGTTGAGTGAGGACTACTGTTTGCACAGTTCCTCTGATGCTGTCGTACTACTGTTGGAGTTCGCGTGCCTCTGTCTCCAACCCCTGGATGTTGGGGTCCTCCTACAAAGTCGTGAGGAGCTCAAGTGCCTACTCCAACATGTCAGTACAGTCGCGCACTACACCTCCAACGTCTTTCAACCCTGCTGCAATAGCGTTGGCACGCTGTTCTCAGACTTCTGGGGGAGTGGAAGGTTGCGCCTTCAACTGCAACTTGGTGATCTGAAGATTCAACTCCAGCTGAACCTTTGTCATTTCTTCTCTCGCATCATAGAATCCACTTGCAAAACTGTGGATCTACATTTTTACCAGTAAATCTACTACATTGGCTAGCTCCGGAACACGGTGGCAAGCGTCATCTACCGTGTGCACCAAATGTTGATTCTATGACACCAACTCGTCGCACTGCAAGTTGAGTTGTTCGATGTTAATTTTCTGCTACCTAAGAACCTAGATCGCGCTGCTCTCCCTGGCCCGCAGCTCTTGCCATTATCCCATCTTGTAACTAATATAGCATTCCCCATGGAAGAGCAGCCAGATTAAGGCCAAGGCCTTTCATCATGCTAAGCGAAAATTGATCCATTGCATTTGATGACGCTAGAGCTCACTCCGACAACATTATTGTGTTCGTCATCCTTGCGCACAACATCTGCTCTGCTGCTAAAGCTCCTGCTATGACGTGTGTTGACAAGGTACCTTCCTAAGGGGGCCACACCTGTAACTCCTGCAGTTATGCCCTAAGGGCCCCCAATATAGTCTGATGCTCCTACATGAATTCTTGAAGCGCTTCACCTGTGACATCGCGGATTTTCTCGCCGATGTCATGGAGATCACCTTCGGCAAAGGTGATCAGGTCAATAGCCAACCTCGAGGCCTTGACCTTCTTCCTTGGGCCCGATCTTTCTGCGATGAGCGGGAGCTTTAACTTGGACGAGGCCCCTGGGTCTATGCTCCCTTCTGTTGTTCTGTTTCCTTTGCCTCCTGCCCTGATGACATTGATTGGCCCTCATCTGCCTATGTTGTTGTTGCCTCTGCTGCTGCTGCTGCTTCTACGACCTTCTTCTGCTCCATGGCTTTCTCTGCTGCTTTGCGCACTGCCCTTTCCTCAACTGCTACTTTTTTGTTCCTCCTTTTCTCTGCTAATTGAGTGACACACAGCTTAACATCGTCCTTTTTCTTCTGGGATGCCACCTTATCCAGTTCTTTCAGGTATGGAGTGTGCCATTCGGGAGGCCATGTCTCTAAGACAATAAAAATCACGTCATTAGTGGCTAAAATGGTAGCTTCGTCCACTGCTTCTATGGATCCTTTCACGCCCTGATATAGATGTTGTGCATATAAGCTTTGAAGTCTACAAAAATTTGCAGACTATTCTGCACCGTAGGTGATAGGCGTGGCCTCCTATTGATCCACATTCGGATGCTCGCCTCCATGAGCACCCAAAAAATTTTAATGTCGCAAATCCATTTCACATCCTTGGTGGCCTAGAGTGAAGCATACTTCATGGCCTCTGGTAACTCTTTATTAATGCTGGGGAATTAACTATCCTCCGACAGTTCTCCCGCTACCAGCGATATGGATAAGAGCAACCATGCATAGTGGAAGGTCTTACCCTACTCCTAGGCTTCACGACATTTTGTCAAAAATTCTTCGCAGAGGAATTCAATTAGGTTGAACTGAACCGCCTCCACGCATTGCTCGGCCAGTGCGACCACTGACGCCGATACCTCATCGGTGTGACACTTCCTCATTACTTTGCCGGCCAGGAGTTGGGTTGCTATGCACACCCCTTTTTCCTTAATGTTGGAGATGATGTAGCCCCTCTTCTTCTTCTCCAACTTATATTTTGCCTTCATGGCTTCTGCAAGAGCCAAATCACTACCTTTTCCAGCTATAGTCACGTTGTCTGTTCCTTTACAGGGGAGTCGAGAAATCTGTTGAAAGAGGTTTGCTGTGATGGGAATAGGCTCCTCCAACCATAGATACCCATCATGTACCAAGTAGAGCAGCTTCCTGATGACGAAAATGGTGATGGGAGCATGGTGGAAATGTGGTATCCATAATAAGTGCATCAACCCGACCTTTTCCACACCGTGCAACCATTTTTGCGGCTCTAACGTTATCACTGCCCACTTGATGTTCTGCTTCATTAAGTTATCGATCTCTAGGTGTGGAAACTTCTCATTGTCAGCGAGGTCCCGGTCTTCAAATTTCATGGTTGGCACGTGGCCTAGGTGCACCCCCACAAATATAATGCCATCAGGGAGGATCAGGTCTGGAGTTAGCTTTTCATTTCCTCCAGGTTCTTTTGGCACTTTGGTTTTCCCTTTTCACAGAGGGACATATGCTAGTAGTTCTGTGCCTTCTTCTTCCTCTATTGCGACAATCAGGGCCTGCAAGTCTTCTTCTTCCTTGTCTGCTTCTATTGTGACTGCCTTCCCCTTCTCTTCCATGGATAGTTTGTGCCCCAGAGACCTCGGGGATATACATATTGACCCCACTACCTATTTATCTTTCTCGGGCCTCAGTGTTCACGGTGATTTGGGGATTTCTGTTGCCACCGCGGCACCTTCTGGAACATCTTCCACTATTTGGGTCTGCGTGGCCTCGCCGACAGTTACCTCCTCAATTACTAACCCATCCTTAGTGGTCGTCATCCTTTATAGGCTGTATTCTCTCTCTCATGAACTTAGGGGCTCAATTATCACTCAGTGCTCAACGCTCTCTGCTCTGCTCAACCGCTCAATTCTCAAATGACCAAGTGTTGTTCGCTAGCTAGCCTTGTAAGTTTTATAATGCCTTTCAAATTCGAATTCGATCGTTCCCCCCAATTTCAGGCCATTAATGCTTTCTTAGTGGAAGATTTTCCCAAATCTTGCCCATAAATTGCATCTTAAATGCTCGCCGCCCACTCCATTTGGACTCAAATCGAACATACCATCATGAATAGTGACACCAATGGTCACTTCCTAGCCAACCTGCATGACAACGCAACCCTCCATGCACAGTCGCGAACCTTGTGACATTCCGATTCTACGTGCATCTCCAATATCGTGTAGCTCCTAGGCAAAATATTTTATAGTCCCACACTCCCTTTTAGCTACCTGGAGTGCTAAGACTGTTCTCCCTATGGCTATTCAGGTGGTCGCACCACCCTTGCGGGGCTCCATCCCGTCCTCCATCATGGTTCGCAGAGAATCCCCATCTTCCAGTATGATGATTGACATCGCACACTCTCTTATTGGCAATGTGCTACCCTGTTTGGCGATATGCGGTCCCAACCATGAAAATAGACCAATCAGTCCACGACGATAGTCCTCCCATTCGTTTGTACGATCGTATGCACCTTGCCTTTCCATCCTCGGTTTTTCAACGATAAATTCTTTCTTTATTTAGTTTTCCAACATCTTTGCCTCTACGTCCATTAAAGTACTTTTCTCCCTTAGCTGTACCTGGTATTTTTCAAGTTCGCGAAGTCTAAAGTTTCCTGTTAAATTTCTTCCTGAAGTCTTATATGTTCAACTTCGCGTAGCTGTGTGATTTCTTCATTTCGGTCTATGCGGACCATCATATCTATAGGTGTTGTTGTGCACGGACTCGGCTTCACATGTTCCACAGGGACTACATTCTCTCATTCATACTTCAGCTTCAGAAACGCTTTTGCGGTCAAATTTTTGCACATGGTCCTATAAGCCCATCGAACCACTAGTATGTTCAGGTCCTAGTCGGTGCGTCTGACATGGTGGACCTTGTTCAACACTTCGCACAACTTGTCAAAGGATTCCACGTGTATTATTTTTGGCGCTCTAGGTCTTATCATACCTTGTCATTCGCGCGCTCGTCATGCTTGGTTCTGCTTGTTGTTCATGTTTCCTATTGTGAGAGCAATGTGCGTTTGTGCAAGCTACGTACCATATGCCTATACCCATCTAGAAAGGTGGGCGCGCATGCTATTTCGTCAATCCTACCTGGCTTCCATCCTCATCTGAGGCTTCTCAAATTGTAAGCGCATCATCTTTATACATTCACACCAGTCCCCAAAACTCTATTGGTGTGTACCCCACCACCTTGCAGGCGTAGTGCATAGTGCCCATTCAGAGCATCAAACTGCTGCTATTCTGGCACTTCGCTTTCTAATTCATCCAGGAATTCATCTACTGTTGTTATATCATCATACAAGGTCAGATCCCTTACCTTTTTTGTTACGCAATGCAATGATCTTACCATCATGTTACAATTGAGTGTGGTTACCTCGTGTAACCGGTTCTGCCATCATTCTATTTCTTTGTCTGAGTTTGATGTGTAAGAGCTTTCACACTCCCACGAAATCCGTCCATCCACTGTAGGATTCACCCAATCCTGTTCCTGAGTGGTTATCTTGTAGATATAGTCTAGCTCGTCGTCGTGCATTGGCTCTCTGTAGCACGATCCTTCTGCAAGGTCTAAAGGTACCACTACGCACAGTGACTTTCTCTCAAAAATCATTTTGTGCTTCTTCAGGTTTATCACTCTATTCATATCAGTGGCCCAATCAATTCCCAGTAGCGCGGGATAGGGATTACTGTCATCAATAATCTCTATCACCTCGAAATCTTCAAGTGCGCTTGCACCGTTAATGTCTACCGTTATTCCCTGCAATCTTCCCATCAGTAAGATCTTCTGTTGGTTCGCTATTCGCAATTGAATAGGGGACCATTGCAACGCTGGCCTACCCATACGCTCTCATGTCTGCTTTGGTAGCACATTCTTATTTGATCCTAGATCCACAATTACTTGATCCATTTCATACTCTCCGATTTGCACCATCAATCTCATTTCCATTCTTGTTCACAATGTGTGCTTTCTAAGCTTTTAGACTATGTGCGGCTCTCCTGACCCAACGCACCTAGTGATAAGTTCTTGTAGTCCCTTCACCACTTTTCTATCATGCAGCAGCTTCATACATGCCTCCAGAAAGGTGGTGATCATTGAAGGATCCATTTCTGTCTCTAGTTGATCCTTACTACCTGAAGTGGAGGCCTCCATGAAGCTCTTCATAGCTTCCATGAATGTCTCCTTTGTGCGCCCCAAATCAAATTTAGGTTCCTTTATAGGAGCCTTGCGAACCCACGCACTTTCTTTAGGCTATTTACCTTTGTCATCTCCTGTCATGATACCACTTCGAAGCACTATGTTTACATTCGGGTCCTCTTCGTGCGGCTCAGGCCTCATCATCTGTAGGTTCTGAGTCAGGGGAGGCTGGAGTACTCCTTTATCGCGCAACCTTGCTATCAGTGTAGGGAAGTGCTCCATTTCATGATCAAATTGGGTACAATATAAACATGATGCTTTTGTCAGATTTGTACAATTGTGGGCATAATGCCCTGACCCTCCACAATTGTAACAAATCAGTTGTCCACGACTCCTTCCTGGTCCTATTCCACCTCGACCTCATTTGCGCCCTTGAAATCCAACGCGCCCCATCCCTGCCTTTGGATCAAGGGCTCGTGTTTCGGTCTATACTCTATAGGAAGGAGTCCGATCCATCATCAACTCGTAACTTCTGAAGGTGCGCTCATCATGGCCTATCGACCTGCAGAAATTACAGAACAATTGCTAGTACATCTGCGTATACTTCTGTAATAGGTGACAATTATCCATAGTATGTTTTCCTCCTATTTGACAAATCACACACCATAATGCAGGCGCCACGCTCGATCTTGCTTGAGCCTCTGGTCTTAATGGAATCGGCCCTCCTCCTGCCAAGTAGTTCATGAAGATTGGACAATGGTGCCTGTCACACCCCTAGCCTTTGCATTTTATGCACTATACCTCCTCGCACATTTATGGGCAAGTTGTCCTATCCTGTTTCAAACTCTGCATTTCCAGACACAAATTTTGTAGTTATGCATGGATTTTGTTGAGCTCCCAAGCCCGGATCTTCTATTGGGGTCTCGTGCAATCTCATTGCAATCTCCAAAGCCTCGGCCTAGGTGGATAACTTCTGTTGCAACAACACCGTCCTCAAATGTGACATTAGTGACGCTACAAACCATGCATAATGTTGTCCCTCCATATGGGTCATGTTGGCTTCATGAATCATACTCTTCAGTCTTTGATCCAGATCCCATGGGGTCTCGCCTGGAAGCATCACGATTTCCTTAAACCTAATAATCGATTGTGTCTCCAACTTTGGCCTGCTAAATTCTCTGTTCAGCGCAGCCTGGAAATCTATGATCCCTCCATTTGGATGGTCATTAGAATGCTTAATGTACCATGTTAGTGCACGATCCTACAACATGCTTACCATCGTTTCCTTCCTTATATTGTCATCCATAACTCCTTGTGCTTCCCATACAACTTTTACTATGAACCAAAATTGGTCCGGATCTTCGTTCCCTACTCCTTTGAATACTGGCAATTTTATTGTGCTTGCCATATTGAACTGTGGTGGCGGTGGAGGTGGAGTGGGTGGAGATGGACATGACAATGGTGAGATTGGTGGCGGTATAGGTGGAGCCAGTATGCATGGAATTCACTGCCTTAACAGACTGACCGCGCTTCTCGGAGAGACTTTCATGAGCTCTTCCTCGCTTTCCTGCCGAAGCAAAATCAAAGGGCTATTTCTTATCTCCGTGCTACCTTCGTTTCTATAGATCCTCCCACTTTACGTAGTCCCAAACATCAATTTATTTGCATAACCCATTTTTCACACAATAGCATTCTAATCCAAGTGTTCAACGATTTAATGTACTTACCTCGCGGTCCCTTGAGGAAGTGTCGTTCCGCCTCGCTGTAGCTGACGATCATATCTACCGCGAACTCAGTGATAAACCCTCCTATAATTCAATTGAGCCAATGGTCCACAACACGTACGATCTTATCTTCTGATGCTTCTAGTCTGCGCACTAATTCTGGAGTCCACGCAATCGGTTTGTCGAGCTTACACCTTCCCTGACTGTCTGCTAGCTTCGTGATCCACTCATACAAGTAAGAGGGGAAGGACGTACAATTTTTTTTGTGGATTTCCGTATATAAGTAGCACTCTAACCACTGTTCCTTTGATACCCACAGATTCTTGTTTTCCTGCGTCTCGAACTCGTGAATCGTTCTGTCCAACCACCCTTCAATTTCTTTCTTCGTCGGATTCCAACGACACGACATCAGACATCCCTTAAGCATATCCTGGTCCCGACAACAAAATCGTTTATTGGCTTGTTGGGGCCTGACCTAGGTTCAAAGGTGATTTAGCCAAACAAATCCCGGTACTACTGGCCCTTTCAGCAACACTCTGCGGAGTGCGGATGGAGGTCTCACCCAAAGTAGTATGGGAGGGTGCTAGAACCAGGTTTCTGCACCTTGGAGATGTCTGATGTTTTCAAGTGGTCCGTGGTTCGACCCGATGCGCACGTCACTATGCGCACTTACTCATACCTCGCAGCCAGTGATGTTTCCCTCGTGAAGCCTTACTTGGGGGCCAAACAATGTTATTACCCTAGTTATTATTAGTATTCCGGTATCAATTGATTAACCTAGCTTATTTTTACTCTTTAAATCATACTTAACAAAATTCACCATTCATACAAGTGCACGTAGTAAATAAACAGAGTAATTGCAATTCATATCCAACAGATAATAACCCAAGACCGATACACGTAATTCATATAAAACTTCTCTTTATTATTCTCTTCCTTCGGTTACAGACTTGACTCCGCCCTACGCACTTAGCTGCAGGGGTCCGCGCACTTAGTTGTAGACTCTACTAGGCCTCTGTGCACTCAGCTACAGAGCCTCTTCCTAGTAATACGACCCAAGACACAGTTAAACACTTTCTCTTAGCTTCTATCTCATACTTCACTCTTCCTTTCTTTACTTAACTATCTTTTACACTTATAGCTTCGCTCTATTTATACAATCCCATGGTCTGCGGACAATGGGTAGGCCGACGTTACATTCAAACTTAGGGTGGAAAACCCTATGATTATAACATACATTCCGCGCTCGCAATTCGCAGGGCTTTACAATAATATCACTCAAAACTTGGGCTTTGAGCCCCAAAACATGTTGTGGGGGGATTCCATGCCCAACAGGTAGTTACCCTCTAACTCCCTCTTGTTCTCCTTAGTTGTTGATCCATCACCTAACCTATGCCACCATAGGTCTGTGATCAATCCAAAGAGAAGATGCCACCATAGATCTATCATCGATCCCGAGAGGAGACACACCACATGGTGGAGGACTAGATATGTTTCTAGAAACTTTGTAGCGCTTGGGTTGTGAAGAACCCATGGTTGAAGCATAGTTAAACCGATATATTATAAACTTAAGAAAACAGATAAACCAATTACAAACCAAATACATTGTGATAAAGCCAAATTACTTTGTTACTAGTTGAATTAGTTTGATAACTTTGTTAACTATAAAGGTTTTATTTTTTTTGGGTGCAGAGAATATTACAATGGATCTATACTAGTATAGTCTGGTATGAAGGAGGTATAACTCCTTCTCTGCTAAACTGATAGTTAACATACTTCCTTTTTAAAATAAAGCACAATATTCACTAAATGAAAACACAATGTTAGCTCTAATAAAATAAATAAATAAATATACATATTTGGTTATTGTTAATTAAAGGAATTATATAAAAAGATGGATACTTTCACTCTAAGTGATCACTTGCTTCATTGATTGGATAAAGAGGCACAGTGAGATAATTTGCTTCATTAATTGCATAGAGAGGCCCAATGTGATCACTTGCCTCATTAATTGCATAAAGAGGTCTGTTTTATAGTCCAATAGATGTGAAATATTTTCATTGCTCAACCTGAGTTGCCACTTGTCCTTTTTAAATAAACATATTAATAGCTATTAAATTAAAAACCAATGTCTTTTATAATTACCAAATATTAAAACATCAATAATTTCACTCTCAGTATGTTATGTGGTTACTTTTAATTAAAATAATTATATAAGCAAATAGATATTTTCACTCTTAGTGTGAGCACTTGCTTCATTGACCGCGTATATAAGTACATTTTACAGTCCAATATGAGGGAGACGTGAAATTTTTTCACTAGTCCTTTTCAAAATAAAAATAATAATACCTAATAAATTAAAACAATGTCTTCTATAGTTATAAAATATTATAAAATAATATAAAGCAACAACAATTTCACTCTACAACCCAATATGAGGGAGAAGCATAATTATTTCCATGATTAACTTGAAGTTGACATGTGTCCCTTTTAAACTAAAATATTCACTAAATAACAAAGAATTTCATTGATAGTGAAGAACAAAAATAAATATACATATTAATTACTTTTACTAATTATTGATATCAATGTCCATTATGAAGGAGGTGTAATTTTTTTGTTGATAGCATAGAGTTACATAAATTACATAGATTTTAAAACCAATATAGATTCTTCTTAAATCTTAATCTACCAAGTATTAAAGAAGATCAAATCTCTCAAGATGCAAACATCTCTCCATTGGCATTTTTCTTTGACATGTTTTATATTTTTCTTAAATACACTATATGGGGGAATGATGTTGTAGTAGTTGTAACATGAAACTCTAGATTAAAAAAATAATAATAAGAAAAAGAGTAACATTATATTATCATTGTTTCAATAAAATTCCCCACAGGGAATAGATTAAACTATGACATGGTGTTTTGGTAATGCACTCTGTGGTGTATAGGTCACCAGTTCAAAAGAAAAATCCAGTCATGCTAAGGGCTAGTGTGGCCCAAGTTGGGTGCAATCCCTGGGTGATTTTGACGGCCTAGATGCCATAGGGTGGCAACTACTTAAGCTATAAGTTAGGGGTATTATTCATCTCAGGACCCACATAACCTAAGAAACAAATGAAAAAAAAAAGTTTCAATAAAATAGTAAAAAAGAATATTCAATATATAGATATGTGAAATTTATATAAATGTAAATAAGTAATAGCATAGATTCATCTTAATTACAAATATACCAAGCCTCAAGAGAATCAAGTATTTTAAGGTGTGAATTTTTTCTCAAGTTTCCCAATCAAAAAAAGGTTTACATCTTCAGATATTTGATCCCTCTTGTCATTTGGTACATCCAAAGTTAAAATGGATCTATTTTGTCACACTTAAATTTAGTGATCACACATTTTCTTAATCAAATAACATTACATATAAATACATGTAGTGTTGTCTCAAGATAGGTAGACTATCTTGGACACACAATCACTTGGTTTAGAGAATATCTCAACCACACACCATAGGAAACATCAAGATCTAAATAAATCATAAAAAATAGGAACAAACTCCTTTACTTAGAAAGCATCACACCTAAGACAAGTAGGAATTATATTTTATAAATATCCCCCTTAATGACTGCCTGTCTTGATCTCAATCAACAAAGTCTAGCTCTTGTCCATCCTGGTGTTTACAAACATGATAAAAAAATATGTTGACGTCCATATAAAGCAACAATCATCCTTGAATGCATGGGTACTGGACTGCTGCAACCATTAGTCTACTAGAATGTCCTTCATGTACACTAGGTTCAATAAATTATTATATCTACATATCGATACTTGTACTTGTAAGTCAACCTTAATCATTATCAACTTGGTTTTCCCAGATTACCCGTAACCATGCTTTGGGTTTTATTGGCTGATCCTAAACCATGCTCATGGTTATTTTGGCTGACCCTCAACCACGCTCAAGTTTTGATAGCTAACCCTCAATCATGCTATAGTAACCATTGTATGCTTCACTCTCACAAGTGGTTTTTGGTTTACCACAAACCTACACTACAAAGTGGTTTCTAGATTACCACACACATGCACTTACAAAATGGTTTTAAGATAACCATCAACTTAATGGGGGTACATTGACATCACCACTGAATCAGGTACATGATATTACAAATTGTTTAAGAAACACTACAAAACATCATAGGCTTGCTTACTAATACATGTATGTGACACATAATACACCATGAACTTGAGTCTATTCCATAAAATCACACAAACTTTCACTTAGTTTCCCATAATTATTTAATCTCTGATGTTGCTCCAACAATTATCCTCTGATGCCATCTTCACTATCATGTCTTCATCATATCTATAGCGAATAATTCCTACAAGTAAATTTGTCTATTGTTGGAATGGCTAGTTCCATCAAAAACTCAAACTAGTGACAATAGTTGTCCAAGCTAAATGTCACTATATTCTTTAAACCAAATTTACATCAATAACAGGAAAAATTTTAAATTCTTGAATTAGAGTATTGGGAAACACCGGTCATACACCTTACCTAACAAGTTACGACAATTTCATGACTCCAATTCCTTCCCAAAAAACAAAAAAACTATGCAACATCAACATAAGAACGCTCCAAGAGAGCCTTCTATCATGGGCTTCTAGCCCACTGATCTATTTATTGGGCACACATAATAGGTTATATAGGGACAATTGTTGTAGTTGCACATTCCCTACACACGATATTACATATCTCAATAAACATTTTATTTAGTGCTTGGGAACAAGGCTCATGTCGTGATTTTTGAAGCTCCATCGTTCCACCCAGATTCCCAAGTCTAGGATACCAATCACTACATCATATCAATAATTGGATTTCACCCACAGGCCTCTTATATTTGGCATGACAAGACCGAGGAAGCGCAACAATCGAATTGTGTGCAGTTTGTGTGTATGATCTAGGAAAATGGTGAGAATACCCGACGTTTTTTTTTTTTTTCCATCTTAGCAACTTCCTACTAGAATAGCCTTGTCAAGAAGACATGCAACAACGAGTTAAACATACAACAATCAACTGGATTTTTGGTAGAGTCTAAGCATTTTTTGCTAAAGCAGGCCTAAAATAGCCAATGTGAATTGACAACGATGGTCTACCATTAGTGTCCTTGTGAGGATTTCACTGAGCACACGACCTCATTCAATGGCATGAAACAAGAAAATCATGAATAACTCATCATGCCTTTAAAATAGAGCTCCAATAGATCTAGTCGTTACAATACAACCAACAAAAACACTAGTTTGCAGCTCAAAAAAGCTCTACATAGTAGCATATCCTCCACACAATACACTCACACACAATGCTTCTCTTCCATTGAAAAAGGTAACACAGAGCGTCTCTTTCACAAATATACAAGTCTCTCCACACACAGAGGTCCACTCTATGTTGTCTACATTCAGATCCATGCATCATTCTCCACATACTCTACGCATCATTCCACTCATATTTATAGCAACCATTCAAACACAATCCATGCTACACCATAATAAATCCCCACTCGGATCCATGCATCATTGTCAACATAGCTCCTGTTAAAATTATCTAATTACTCCTGCATGAGGAGTTGGCTAAAGTTAGGGAGTCAGTTAATTGAGTGTTGAGTCAAGTCAAGTTAATTCATAGTTGAACTTATAGTGTGTGGTTGCATGTCAAGATATTTTAGGTGAGTTGCTAGTTGGAAAATGTTAAATACCCTTCATCAGATTCATTGTAAGAATCAAGTTTTATGTGTTCAATAGAAGCGTCGTAACTTGTGTGTTTTGGGTGAATTTTATGTTTTAGCTTCTCTTTTTTTCCAACAAATTGGTATCAGAGCTAAGGAAAGATCACAACATCAGTGGTATCTACAGAGCTAGTGAAAAAAAGGCCTAAGAAAAAAATATCGATATTTTTTTTTAAATAAAATAAAAAATTTATGTTGCAATTTTTTTGAAGTCTTGAAAAGTGCAAATTTATCGAACTGATAAAAGGCACGGAAATTTCGTGCTTCATTAGAACAAAAAAAACCCCACAATTTTCATTTAACTACGAGTCTTCCAAAAATCTAGTTAACTCTGGAGTTAAGCGAGCCATATTTCCCATGCTATCGGGCAATAAATGAACGACGGGTGTATATGCCCACTGTTCGATTTCGGCCTTAGCAAAATCGAACGGTGGGCATATACACCCACCGTTCATTTATGGCCCGCTAGCATGGGATTTGTTGACAGCCCTGGAGTTAAAGGTGTGTTGCCATGAGCATTAAGTGGATTCAACACTCGTTGGTTGAAAAGGCATCACGTGGTTGGTTTCTTTTTCGAAACTCATAAAGGCACGTCAATTGTCTTTTCCGAAGTTCGCACAAGTTACTTGGGTTGTTTTGGAACCATACGTGCCATTCGTTGTGACAACATTTAAAACGATTATTTTAAAGTTGTTGTGATTTCATATATAAAGGATTCCTACCAAGTTTGAAAATATTTGTATAAAAGTATTTTTAAGGCCTTTCATAAAGGTTTTAACTTTTTAACCAAGAGATAGTTATAAAGTTTTTAAAAGAGCAATTATAAAAAAAAAATTATAAACAT